>CM019826.1:72620799-72787990 GCA_009763385.1 Coix lacryma-jobi var. lacryma-jobi
TCTCTATACACTTCCACATAACCACACATGCACATCTTGACCAATTTTTATGATTTGCTACTCCTTATGATCTGAGTGTCTAGCTTAGCAATAAACATCAGGCAATTTGCTCATGATTCTTAGCCTACCTATAACTCCACATATCATTCTTTAGAAATAGGAGAGGCTACATTTTGGCCTAAGTGAGGATTTAAACACCATTGAGTGATTGAGTGAATCTTGGAGGACTTAATCAAGTTGTTATCTTTTGAAAATCTTGAAAAACCTCCAGACAGAATCCTAGTCAAACCTAAGCAAGATAAAAGTTTCCTATCTACTGCTTTACTTCACTCTTGCATGTTTGAAGTGAAAAGCTATAAGCCCCACATTGCTATGATTAATGATATATGCTAAGTTATTTCTCACTATACAATATGCACTTGCAGACATCTTAAGTTGCTATCCATTTCATGCTCAATGCTTAAATCGCATTGTTGCGCGAGGACGAGCAACAGGTTAGCCTGGGGGAGCTTGTTGATGGTCCTTAAACACCTGTTTTACCATCAACATTTTAACCCTAAAGTCACCAAAAAGCATGAAATGTAGTCAAATAGGTTTCAAACTAACCAAATTCCACATGTCCATAGATTTTTATTTGAATGCAGGAATTTGGACCAAATTTGGACATTTGAACCACCAGAGGCCAAACCCACTCAGCAGGGCCCAATTGGGCCTTAGGGGGGTGGCGCCCGCCACCCCTAGGTGGTGCCCGCCACATGGGTTGGCCCAGAAACCCCCCAGCCACGTCACTGATCCATGTGACACCCCAAGGCCAAATCTTGGCCCTTGGTCACTAGGTCGGTTTGATCGGAGGGCTACGGAGGGGAGTGGCGTGGATCATGACCTAAGTCGGTTGCTAGGACATGCAACCGACCTCCAAACCGCCTTGGACAACCACCTGGAGGCCGTAGGATCAGTGATGATGCATCCAACGGCCAAGGACTGGCGGCCGCCAGTAGGGGGTGGCGCCCGCCACCTGACCTAACCCTAGGTCGGCTGGCTGCCCCTATAAGTACCCCCTTCACTCCACAAGGCTACAAATACCCCCGAGGCATCACTTCATTCATATCCCATCATATACCACACCAAGAAGCAAGAGAAGCAAGTGAGAGTTAGGTTAGAAGCTCAGAGAGCTTAGGCAAGTAGGTTAGCTAGTAGACAGAGTATAGCTCTAGTGCCCTCGCTACAGCGCGGCTCTTAGTTTAGCACAGCTCAGCCTAAGTTCTTGGTAAAAGGAGCGTAGAGCTTGCTAAGAGAGAAGCGGGTGCGAGCGACTGGCATCGGAGGTCGGTTGATTTCCCGGCGTCTCTGGTCTGGTTGCTCTCTTGTATCTCAGGTACATTTATCTTTATCTCAGTATTACTTTAAGCACTACTTTCAGTATACATTCAGTATTACTTTATCAAGTACCTTGAGTGTGACCTAGCTATCCTAAAGTTCAATTCACTTAGCCATAGTAGTTAATCTCTAGTGTGCTTAGTGATTGATCTTTGCCAATAGGTTGCTTAGTTAGTTTAGTGTTTATCTTATTAAGTCAAGTTTTTGCTCTAAGTCCGCAAGGGTGTCTCTATTCAAAGCTAGGAAAGAGATAGTTAGAATATAGTTAAGCGTGGTGCTTAGTTATAGGCTCCTTCAGATACGGCTGGACCCCCAGATAGCTGTGGTAGCAAGCAGGTGGTGACAACCCTGTGCGCCTTGAATTCCACCACATGGTTGGCCCAGTTTAAAAGTAAGGCTCGTTGTGCTAGCGTTTCAACCTAAGTAATTGGTAAAGGCTAGTACGCCTCGATTCATGATAAGATAGGAATAATACTAAACTCAACTTAGTTGCTTTATTAACTTTTGTCTGCCTTGCTTCGTAACTATCTTGCTTCATAGTTATCTTGCTTTGTAGTTATCTAGGAATAGTTATTAGTTAGTAGTTAGTTATCCTTAGTTACCCCTTCTATCTATCCATCCACCTTACCTTAGCCATCCATTTCATCCTTACCTATCCACTCATATACTCTTTCTAGCCTTCCATCCCTTCTCCTCCTTTTTTCTCTTTTCCCTTTTTCGACTCTCATCCCCCCCTTGACTCGACTCATACACCACCCTAGCCTTCCCTTGGGATCAAATAAATCGACACCTGGTACTCCCAGGCGAA
Source organism: Coix lacryma-jobi var. lacryma-jobi (assembly GCA_009763385.1). NCBI lineage: Eukaryota > Viridiplantae > Streptophyta > Magnoliopsida > Poales > Poaceae > Coix > Coix lacryma-jobi. The sequence goes on from CM019826.1 coordinate 72,622,985, forward strand.
GTGCTACTACGATAGTTCTGTGCCGCTTGCAGAATCTCCTCCTGGTATATTGCATTCTCGCTAGCTAGCTCCTACTAGTGTCAGGGCTGACAACCCCACTTGGCATTATTATATATAGCTACTTTAGTTACCCTATCCTAGGTGTAGCTAAGAACTACCAACAGTTTTTTTTTCCACCGACAGAGCCCATGCACTTGATCTCTACCTTGTCTTTATGAGCACGACACACTCTTGAGCTAACATGGAGAAGTTTGTTAACTCCAAAACTCTACGGAGTGAAGGTCCTAGATCTACAAGAACATACACATTGAGCAAGATGCTACTAGCTTCCATAATTAATGCTTCACTTTAAAACTGTTGGGCGAATGAAGAAACATGGGTGACACCATATCAAGAGGCATTAAACAGAAGGAATGATGGAAGACATCGTAGTCAGATTAGAGGTCATGAAATCCCCACACACTCTTCTTGGCCCTCGACATGGGAAAAGAACGATGATGTCCACCTCATCCTAGGAAGACCGTTCCTCTACACTACAAGTGCAATCATCTACATGAGCAAGAGGAAATCCATTTTCACTTTCCTGGAGAACAATGAAGTGAAGAACCCAGACCAAGAAATAATGGAAGAAAAGTCCGCACTAAAGAGGTACAATCAATAATAATTTCCAAACGTCTGACACACCTTGGGAGGTCTGAACCAAGGGAAGGTCCGGTTGTTGGACCTAATAATCTCGAACCTTCGCCAAAAGCTAAAACCGGTAGTTATCCTCATATTTACTTCCCTGCATATTTATTTCCATCATCATATTTACTCATTGCATGCATCACCATACTTTATCCGTAAGCATTTTAATTTCTGCATTGCATTAGAAAAAGAAAATAAAATAATCATGTTGCATTATCATATTGCATCTAATAAGAAAAAAAAAACTCCTAAAGCCCCATGTGAATATTCAACTGTTTACTTTGGAGGCACAAACAAATGTTTCTTGCCTTTTGCATCTGCAATAAAAATAAAAATCCAACAAAAATGAAATTCTTGTTGAATCATGCTTGCGTAAAACATCTATAAAGCTCGATATGACATAAATGGTTTTTTACCACTGACGCTTAATCAATTCCATGATCTTTGTTGTCTATTTGAGTTAGCAGGAATCAATGAGAAGCTAGATAACTTCATTCCCTCTGGAGAGACTAAAGTAACAATCTCCATTAAGGACCAGAGGAGTGAAGTACATCAAATACCAAGAGAACGAACACGCAAGCATCTACCCTTGGGAGAAAAGGCTCCCCCATTATCCGAGGTAATATATATATATTTGCAGATACATGGGTGTATGCCGAGTCTCTACGTGATGAGTGATTGTCAACTAGGATAATGCGCATGTTCTTTGGCTTGTGTTGTGCAGGTGTCGAGCACAGATACAGTGATCAAAGGCAAGGTGAAGTCAAGTAGAGACTTGTCGTGCCGATGGACTGAGAGTGGCGAAGGGCGGACGTGAGGCTTGACTGAGGGACCGGTGGCCCGAGGATCAGCAGTGGTGGCTGACAGCCTGGGACAACGACGAGCGAAGACTTGCGGGCACGGTGTTGCTTTGGTCGAGGACCTGGGGACACGTGTCGGTGGACGGGGTGCACGGGCAGTGCATCCCTCTCAATGGCCCGGTTTGGTGGTTGAGCCATAGAAAACCACCGGGTGGACAGTTTCCAGGTTTGGGCCACAAAACCTGGGTGCTGCGGGTTTCCCGAGTTTGGGCCACCAACAAACTCGGGCTGAGGACGGTTTCCAGTTTTTGGGCCTCAAAACCTGGGCGCGCTGCGGGTTCTGATTTTGGCCACAAAACTCAGGCGATAGATGGCTGGTTTCTCGGTTTGGGCCTAAAAACCGGGGGTTGGATGTGAAGGCTGGTTTTTCCCGTTTGGGCCTCAAAACCGGGGGCGGAGTCCGTCAAAAAGGACAGGCAGAGCGGTGGCGGAACATGGCGGCAATCGGTGAGGTTGCGTCGAGGGCAAACGCTACCAGTTATGCGGGTGTGGCCGTCGGATCACCATCATATTCGGGTTGGTCCAGGATAGCCTTAGGGTTTGGCTGGGTCGCTCTATAAATAACTAGGGGTAGAGTGGGAATTAGAATTAGGATAAGTAGGGGAGAGACACCCACCTCCCAAATTATGTCAGCCATTTCTCTTTGCCTTCTAGTTTCCTGCTCTCCAATCCCCTGCTGTAGCAACTGAGATCCGCAGAGAACCATACCTCTGTTACTGGAGATTTGAGGAAGTGAGACCGTAATCTCACTGTTATAGCGTGTGGTAGCTACACAGTTGCAGATCGATGACTTGATTCGCGTTTTGTTCGTGTTCTTCGCGTTCTTCGTTTCTCCGCAATTTTCCCGTCACTCGATCTCCCCCCTCTACTGCGTCTTTTTGAAATCCGTTTGAATCAACTTGTTCTTTATTGTGAGGAGATCATTTCCACCGAAGGAATTCATCTAACTCCTCACGAACAAGTAGATCAAGTTGATTTCATTTTCGTGGCGCTTTTTTGTTCATACTCCTTCCCTTTCGATTTCCCGTGATTGAGTTGATTTGAGCGGATGATTTCTTGAGGATAGTCTCTTAACTACCTCGTGATCATCTTCTCCAAGTTTGGGAACGTGGGATTGAGACTTGATTCGTATTTGGGAGGTTGTGTGTGAAGGGCGACCGAAATCGCCCTCACTGGGTGGTCGCGGACAGTCCGCGGTTGACCGGCAGACAGTCCGCGCGTCGGGGGACGGTCCTAGCTGTGTTACTCGGGCGTTTTGCTTTTGAGTGACCGGCGAACAGTCCGCCGTTGGAGTTCTTGGACAGTCCGGGAACGTCCAGGGGACTTGCAGCAGCTGTGCTGTTTTTTTGGGATTTAGCCGGCGGACAGTCCGCCACTAATTCCCGACACAGTCCATCGTTGGGTATACAGTCCGCGGGCTGACCCCCGGACAGTCCGGGACTTGGCTGAAGCCTCCGGTTTTGTGCGTTTGTTGTCACGGCTTCTTCGCTTGGTTTTCGGACTTCTCGTTTGGCCCTAGAGTTGACCAGAAACCTCTCTAGGTATCTTTGCTACCTGTTAGCATTGGTATTTGGGGATTTCTCAACGTAGCCTTCCATCTACGTTTGGGACTTGGTTTTTGGGGGGGGCCAACTTGTGGCTGGTGCTTTTGGCATTTGATTGTGCTATCACTTTGTGGTGCCTCGCTGTGATCCTAGGGATCATCCATCCTCTTCCAAGGTCGTGGGCATCATGGTTTCAATCGAAGCTTTTGGGGGTTGATTCGTGGGACAAAGGCCAAAGTTGAGAGAAATTTTTGAGCTCCCAACCCCCCCTCTGGTCACCTTGCTATTGCATCTCTCGTTCCTTCAATTGGTATCAGAGCGGGTTTAAGGATCTTCCACCTTAGCCGTTCCAGATCCACCGAAGGCGACATGGATTGCGGCGTGGGCAAACCACCGTTTTTTCGATGGGACGAACTATGCGTATTGGAAGATACGCATGTCGGCCTATCTGCAGAGTATGGGTGCTTCCATCTGGGATATTTGCAACTCTGCTGGTTACATGGTCTTGGCTGCTCATGTTACTCAGCATCAGATCGATGAGCACGATGCCAATAACCGAGCCCGTAATGGTCTTTTCTCATGCTTGAGCATGACGGAGTTTTATCGCGTTTCTCACCTCGCTACGGCTCGGGAGATTTGGGCATCCCTCATGCGTTTCCATGAGGGAACCTCTCAAGTCAACCCCGTCTCTACGAGTCACACAAGCGAGAGTATGAGAACTTTCGACATAATGCCTGGCGAGAGCATAGAGAGTTTATTCGCTCGCTTTCAGTTGATTGTCAACAGGATGAGGGCTAACATGGAGCTGTTGCCTTTCGACGATCATGAGAGAGCTCTGAAGCTTTTGCATACTCTCGATCGGTCGTGTGGGATTCCAAGGTTCAAGCGATCATCGAATCTCCTAACTATGAGACCCTCACGTGCAACGGAGCTCTCCAGTAAGCTCAAGTCCCAGTGAGATCGATGCCATGGCGAGGGCTTCTTATGAAAACCTTCTGGCCTGTCGATGGCTTTGCTTTCTGGCTCTTCTGCTAACCCCTCTGGAGCCTTTGCACTTTCCTCTCTTCTTTCTGTCACAGAGAGCAGCTGGAGTTCATGGGGGATGACAAGTTGGCTATGCTCGCCAACCGGTTCTCGCGGTTCCACGACAACCGCATGAACGTCGCCGCAGAGGAGGACGCTCGGGCTATTTCGAGTGCGGCGACCCCAACCACTTCATCGCCAATTGCCCAAAGAAGAACAAGCAAGTCTTCGGCAAGAAGGTGGATCATGGGCACAAGTACATCTCCGGGAAGCGCAAGGAGAAGTACGTCCCCACGAAGCACAAGCGGAAGGGCGGCTTCGACAAGGAGTACATCAAGACGAAGTACTTGGAGAAGGCCCAGGCTGAGCACGTGCCTTCTTTCACGCTCAGCGACGTCGACGACTCGGATGACGACTCCGCTGCCTCAAGCGACGACGAGTCCGAGAAGAAGAAGAGGATCGAGGACAAGTTGAACGGTCTTGCTTCTTCGCCGACAACGAGGGCTTCTGCACCATGGCCCGCGACAAGGAGGTCGACGGTGAGCTGGAGGAGACCCCTCGGAACGACGACGACGACGACACATCCCAGGTATCTCAGACCCCCGTTGAGCTTTCTGCTGAGGTCGAGAAACTTACTGCCGCTCTTCTTAGTCAAGATAAACTGCTTAGGCGTGCCGCTAGAGAGCGTAAGGAGTTTAGGCAGAAGTGGGAGGATACGGTGAAGGAGCTTGAGTTTGCCAAGTCCACCGTAGTTGTCTCTGAGGAGGGTGAGTGCGAGATGTGCACCACGCACATGACTAACCTTCTCACTTTGAGGGGAAAGTATGTTGCGTTGGTAGGAGAGGTGGATGAGCTTAAGGCTAGATCCTCCGCTGTTGGGTGCGTGCAAGTCCTGTGCTGGCTTGCTATCCGAGTTGGCAGAGAAGAATGCCAAGATTGGGTCTCTTGAGAAGGCCAACTCGGGTAGCACATGTGTGTCTACATGCGCTTTGTGTGAGGGTTTGGAGATGGAGATTGCGAACGTGAAGCATGACAAGATGCAAACCGAGGAGGAAAACACATAACTTCGGACCATCCTGTCATGGGTGTCTTGTGGTGAGCCGCAGCTTGAGATGACGATCTCCCAGTTCAAGCATGCTGCTGGAGGTCCAGGTGTAGGTTTTGCTCAGGGTGTTGATGTTTCAACTTTTGGCAAGATTGGAGAGTCGAGTGGTCTAAACCCATATGAGAAGCCCAACTCCACCACTACTCCCAAGCTTGTCAAGATTGCACCCAAAGAGCCTTTCAAGCCTAACACCAATGAGGGTGTTTGTTGAACCTCCGAGAGCTCCACCCAAGAAATAGTCATGGGCTCCAAAACCAAACCACCTCAAGAAAAGCTAGACACCATGCCACCCATCCAAGAGGAGCTTATGCCACAGAAGGGCAAAGTGATCCACACCCACGACCGTGAATACCAACAACCCCCTTTGAGAGCGGTGAGGTACCATTGTGAGCACTATGGGAGAGATGGACACTTGAGTGAGTTTTTTGCTTTAGGCGCAAGAGAGAGGCGCGCCGTGCAAAGGAGATGAATAATACAGACATGTACCATCCTTTCCATGATTTACATTCATCGGATGTTCAGAGGCGTGCTGCAAGGCCTAGAGGTCCAAAACTCAAGTCCTTGGCCTAGGCCGCGAGGAGGTCGTGCCCGGCGGGAGCCTTCAGTTGTGGGCTATGGACCCATGGCGGTGGCTTTGTAGTTGAGCATTTTCCCCCCACCGCGTTTTGAGTATCGCGGTGAGCGCTCCTTCCCTAGCGGACCACATTTTCCTCAGCGTGGTGATCGCTTTCCCCGTAGGTATGCTAGGAATGGTTTTTCTGCTAACCGTTCTTTTGAGCAGCCGGCCCAACACTGGTATTCTCCCTACTTCACTAACCCCAGTGTTGGACCGTATGCTCACCCTATGTCTTTTATTGATGTAGGTTAAACGATTGGAGAATGTTGGTTGGTGGATTCCGGGTGTTCGAGGCACATGACCGGAAACGCCAAGTGGTTTTCCAGCTGTTGGGGGAAAGAACCCTCGGCAGAAGCGCCGCTCGAACTGGTGCTCGAAATCAGCCCTCGCGCAACGCCTAATGTCCTTGCGAGGTCCCTCTCCCATCGGAGATCGTTACCCTGACCCCCGGACGCGGGGTCAACCCTCGTCGCTTTGTTGTACTTCCGTGCAGGCCTAAGGCGACGGTCGCAGAGCAGGAGACCTTCGCCGACTCACGACGCCGCCTTCGCTTGGAGCGAAGGCCGAGGCAAGCGGCGAGTATGCGCTGCCCCAGAAGCAAGCGAAGCCGGAGATCCGGCGAGCGCGGCCGAAGGTCAGGTTCGCCGAAGGTCAAGACCGCCGCACCTCTCCCCGAGGTGAACAAGGGCCAGGTGGCGGCGCGCTGGAGTGTGACCGATTAGGGTTTCCGCTTCAGCTGTGTATTTACGCTTTTGCCCTTCCTCCCTGCGCGGAGGCGAGGAATCTTTCCTGTACCCTTTTGTAATTTGGCCCGCGCCCCTTGGCATTCCCTATAAATACCAAGGGGATGAACAGTGTAAGGGACGACTTTTGAGGGAATTTGAGCACCTTCCACTTCCGTCTCACCTTCGCTACTGCATCCGACACTTGGCCGCCTTCGCTCTTTCCCCTGCACAAGTGCGGAGGGGGGGCAAGTGCGTTCCAACAGTTGGCGCCGTCCGTGGGGATCGAAGTCTGAAATGGCGGGAAACAGGAGAGCACTTTCGACGAGGGACCAGCGCGTTGCTAGAGAGGCGGCGGCGGTTGTCCCGCCTGCTGAGGAAATTGCACAGCCTCGGGAGGAGAGAATGTCACCCCGGAACCCCAATCCCTGGGCCCCCAGGCCAGAGTGGCGACGCAGCCGCACCCACACACTTCGGGGAGAGGAGAGGGAGAAGAAGAAGAGGTGGGCCTCGAGGCCCTCGAAAGGCTCGAGGCTGAGCTGCAAGAGAAGAAGAGGCGCCTGGAACAGCTTGAGAGGCATAACCGACTGCGCTCGATCAGACAGAGGGCAGACGAGGCCAGGGAGCGAGCAGCTTCGCCGTATGGAAGAATCCCTCGCCGCGGAGAAGCCGAAGCCGAAGGCTGGGGATAATGAGGAGATACCCCCGTTGCGAGAGGGGAATGAGGAGCCGAATCAAGATAACCTTCGTCACCATCCACCACCCCCCCACCACCAGTACACCAGAGCCATATCCTGTGAGACACCCAAATTTCCGCCAACTCTACCCAGATGAGAGAGAACAAAACCTTCGCATTCAGCGAAGGCATCAGCAACACCAAATGTCGTACGATCCAAAGTCACCACTCTCCCAAATACTCCAAACCCAACCCTGGCCACCATGCTATAATCCACAAAACCTACCCCGCTATGATGGACTTCCCGACCCTCGCCAGTTCATCATGAGCTACGAAGCAGCGGTTGCCGCAGCAGGCGGTGACGAATCAACAATGGCAAAAACCTTTGTCATCATTCTGCGAGACATCGCACAAACTTGGTACAGCAACCTTCGCCCCGGAACAGTGGATTCCTGGGCCTCCCTCAGAGACAAGCTGTGTACAAATTTCAAGGGCATCACTCCAGCCCCGTCAAGCCCCATCGAGCTATTCAATTGCAAGCAAGAAGAACGCGAGCCGCTTCAAGATTACTGGCGAAGGTTCATTCAAATCAGAGCAAGGACCCCTGGGATATCTGACGAGGCTGTCATCCTCGCTGCAGTCAGTGGCCTGCGCCCAGGACCATGCTCCTCAAAATTTGCCAGAAAACCGGCAAACTCAATCGAGGAGTTGCATGAAACAAGGAAAGATACTGTAGAGCTGACATGGATTTCAGAGCGAAGTCCGACGCTCGGAGGTCTCAGCAGAGGCCACAGCCGAGGCCTCAACCGAGAGAAAGCAACCTTCGCCAAGAGCAAAGCAACGTCGGTGCAATCAACAAAGCAACAAGCTATGAACATCAAACACGGGACGCTCAGCACCCGAGCAGCCAAGCCCCGCAGGTTTTGCCACCTCCGCCGAACCAGCGCTACCAGCAGCGAGATCCCGCCAAAATGTATTGTCACTTCTGTGGAATGGGAAAGGGGCACACAACAAAGCAATGCGAATGCTTCGCCAAGGGAAAGGAATACCAGGAATCCAGGAAACCTCCCCCGTCAGACTCCCGAACCATAAACCACACAAGAAAACCAAGCTTCCACCCACCAAATCCAACATACCACTATACCCCCATAAACTACGGCCTACCTTCGCAACAACCCTCCTACACTCACCACCCACTCTACAACCAAACCATCATCAGCCAACAACCACCCCACAACGCCAAAACCCACCTTACACAGTCACATACCCACCTACCCCCCAAAACCAAATTCCAACAACCCACCAGCCACCAGCGCTCTGCCGCCACCACCGCCAATCCCCGCGTTACCAGCACCACAACCTGTGAAAGCCGAAGCCTCGAGCCAAACGACCATCAACAATCCAACATCGACCTTCGGCGTGATTCTAGCTATCACCGGAGGTTCAAATGAAGACCATGGTAACAAACGGCAGAGGAAGGAACATGCCAGACGCGTTCACCACGTGGCCGTCGAAGGACCACACAAATTCGGTCGTTGGTCTCACATCCCCATAACCTTCGATTCCAGCGACATGAAGCTAAGAGATTACCCTCACACAGATGCCATGGTGATCGAAACCAACCTCGCTGGGTGGACTGTCACCAAAATACTGGTCGATACAGGAAGCTCCGCTGACATCTTGTTCGTTTCAACCTTCGACAGCATGAAGCTTGACAGAAATCTTCTGCAACCGGCCGACAACCCCCTATACGGTTTCGGTGGTCAACAAGTGAGAGCCGTCGGGAAAATTTCTCTGCCCGTGACCTTCGGCGACCAAATCAACTGCAGGACGGAACATATAACGTTTGATGTCGTCGACATGTTCTACCCATACAACGCCATTTTTGGCCGAGGGGTCACAAACGCGTTCAATGCGGTCATCCATCCCGCCTACCTATGCATGAAACTTCCCGCTCCGAAGGGTGTGGGCGGTATTTGGGGACCAGGACATTGCAAGGACAGCTGAAGGGAACGTAGCCCCGGGGCAACGTAATGTACACAATTTGTCCAAACCTCAAACCCCCGGTATCAGCGTCGAGGGCGAGGCCCGCAATGACAGAGCGAAGGCGGCGCCAAGGACGAAACCAAACAAGTCCAACTCTTCGAGGGTAATGCCGAAAGAAAGGTGATCATTTCAGCCAATCTAGGCCCTCAATCAGAAGGCAACCTCGTCACTTTCCTCAGAGAAAATTCCGACACCTTCGCTTGGTCCGCAGAAGACCTAAAAGGAGTCAACAGATCAATGATCGAGCATAGCCTGAACATCAAAACAGGCTATCGCCCAATCAAACAAAGCTTCGCAAGATGTCAGAAGAAAGAAAGGAGGCAGCGAAGCGCTGAGGTAAAAAGGCTTCTGGACGCAGGCGTCATTCGCCCAGTCAAATACCCAACTTGGCTCTCAAATGTGGTCCTCGTCCAAAAGAAGAACAAAAATGGCGAATGTGCGTCGATTTCACTTGCTTGAACAAAGCCTGTCCGAAAGATGATTCCCCCTCCCAAACATAAGCACCCTGGTCGACAGAGCGGCAGGTTGCCAAATGCTATCCCTCCTTGATTGCTTCTCAGGCTATCACCAGATCTGGATGAATGAAGAAGACGAAGAAAAAACAAGCTTTATCACACCCTGGGCACCTTTTGCTTCCGAAGGATGGCAGAAGGTTTGAAAAATGCAGGTTCAACCTTCGCTCGCATGACCTCCGAAGTTTTCAAGGATGAGCATGCTGTCTCCGCCTATGTCGACGACCTAGTCGTTCAAAGTGAACTAAAAGAGAACCACATACCAGACTTATCGAGGGTATTCAGCAACCTCCGGTCTGCCGGACTTAAACTAAACCCAGAAAAATGTGTTTTCGGGGTAAGCGAAGGTAAATTGCTAGGTTGCATCGTCTCAGCCAGAGGAATCGAAGCCAACCCTGAGAAGATTGATGCCATCATGAACATGGAACCTCCGACGACCAAGAAGCAGCTCAGCGTCTGACCGGTCGTTTGGCAGCACTTAGCAGATTCATCTCAAGATCGCAGAGTGTGACGGAACGACCCTAATCCCATGGCCCACGTGTCCCTGTCAACCTCTGACAGCCGAACCCATGTTCCATGTGATTAAGACCCGTTCGCCACCGGGCTACATCAGTGCCCAATGTCCGCAGGATCATCTCACAATTCGGTTACAGCATTGCATACTTTTACAAATAACATCGGAATAAGAGCGGAAGACTTAAATAACAATAGTTTACAAACCGAGGTTTTAAATGAGGTAAGGAGTACGATTATTACAAACCATTGTTCGGGAATTTCAAAGTAGACAACGTAGCGGGAACATTAACATAACGATACATGTAACACCAGCCCGAGGGTGCACATTTACTCATCGGCCTCATCGGCCTCTTCCTGGATGAAGGTCACGCAACAGGGTGCGAGACACATCGGGTCTCAGGCATACCTGCAACATGGGTAACAAACCCTGAGTACTGGGGTACTCAACAAGACTTACCCGACTAAAGAAAAAAAAAGGAGAAGACTCAGGAATGAGAGGCTTAGGGTAGTCAAGGTAAGGCTTAAGCAAGATCAAGTATTTTGCAGAAAAGCATTTTTTTGTAAACCTTATTTTATTTTTGAAAGATTCAGTATTTCTCAATTCTTCATCATTCATGATTCATTTTACATTTCAAAACATTCCTAGTTGAGAACCACTCTCCGTTGACAGTCAGTGGACCAAGTCTCCATAACCGAGGAGCAACGTTAATCCGGATATAAAAACTCAGCTGAGGGTCCCTATCCACACTGCATATGTAGCACCCAAGCTTGCATATGCCAACTCGTCTACCACGATTCCTCCAATATTAGGCCCGGTCCTACGCCACCGGAAGTACAGTACACCACTCCAATTCGGGACTTTAACCCTCCAATTTTCCGCCAGCGACAAGTACCTTGGGACTCTAACCCAAGAGTACAGGTCCTGACACGTGGGTACATGCTACTTCCGCCATCTCTCCACTCCCAGTGCGCGGTTGTCGGTCCTAAAGGTCCTCGGAGCCAGAGCTTTCCGAAGTATGTGAATAGTTACAAGTCTTGACCAGCAGGCCCCCATACGGATGGTCCCTAATTTTCCAGCCAGAAACTACACCTTGGTTATATCTCACCCAAGCGTAATAGTCCTGTCAGTTTTTCAACCCTGTCCCGGTCGGTGTCAACTGTTGAGTCCCGGACTACAACATGACGGCACCGTACGCGCGGACAACCTCTTCTCGACAATGACCACATGCTAGCTAGGCAAGCAGTCATCGAACGGGAAGTAAAGCCAAATTCCCATAAAAGATTCTTTCAGTGATCACACTTTTGAAAATGACATTTTATTGCAAAGTCTAATTCAATAAGCATTGCTAAGCATTTTTCAAATATTTGAAAAAGCAGGTATCGGGTGTATCAGTGGTCAAGTGGATAATGCATCAGATAGGATATCACTCAACTCCTATAAACCTAATGCAGTAGTAGTTTACTCAAAAGCATTTAAGGAAATCATTTTATAAAATCAAGGAAAGGGTTAAATGCACCGGGGCTTGCCTTGAAGAGCAAAGAGGGCAGGCTCGAGGCGGCAGGGCAGGTGTCGGAGCTCGGGGTAGCCTCGGGGACAGGTTCGTCAGCGGCTGCCTCGATCTTGACGCCTTCTCCTTCGGTCACTAAACGGATGCAATGATGTATGCTTATGAGGATGCTCACATGAACAATGCAACACAGGACAAAGCACTGCTCCTAGAGTATAACTTTCTAACAAGGGAGTAACTTCTAGGTAGACACAAGGTTACCTATCTTTTATCTTTAAGCAAGATTAGTTAAGCCTATTAAGCATATTGATCTAACCTAAGCATAGACTAAGGTATAACACCACAAACATCATAGACCAGGAGGGTGGGGTCTATGAACAGCAAAACAATCCAAAGTCACACACAAAGGCATACAACAGCAAAACCTAATTATTTTTCTATTTTAACTACTCAAAAGGTCATTTTACGAAGTTGCTCCAAACTTCGCCAAATTAAACTCATAGGTTCATTATGGTATAAATACATGGCCAAAACAAATTTCATAATTTTGGAGGTCATTAAGGTGCTCAATTAAATCTAGGCATTAATTAACAAAAGGCACTATTTAATAATTTAAAATAAAAGCCAAAAAAAACAACTTGTTCCAAAAGACTTCAAAATTACACCAGAGACTAAGCATGGCATAGGAAGCTCACAAAAATTTATCTCACGATTTTTGGAGTTATAAATTATTTCTAAAAATCCAAAACCATCCATTTTTCAATTAAAAGGGGAATTTTACATTTTTAAAATCTTGCAGAAAAGTCAAGTTCTTATTTTTATAAATATACATGGTATAAAGACTCAACTGTAAAATTTTCAGAATTTTTAGAGCAATACGAAAATCATACAAAAAGATGAAATAACAAGACTATTCATATATCTGAAAAGGAAAAGAGCACTGAGCTCGAGTCGGAGCGGGCTCGACGTCGAGGCTCGAGGCTCGGCTGAGGAAACAGAGGCTGGGCTCACCGAGAGTCAGAGGCAAGGTTCGGCTGCTTCGAGGGCGGGGTTCGAGGGTGTGCTCGAGGTTGTGGCTCGGGAACGCGCTCGAGGGTAAGGCTCGACACGGGCTCGAGGGTGAGGCTCGAGGATGAGGCTCGACACGGCTCGAGGGTGAGGCTCGAGGATGAGGCTCGACACGGGCTCGAGGGTGAGGCTCGAGGAGATAGGCTCGACACGGCTCGAGGGGCGGTGGTTCGGTGGAGCTCCTTCGGCGGCGAGCAGCGAGCGGCGCTCCGGCGACCCTGCGCAACACACGAGACCGCAATGGCCTGGTCAGAGTCGCACGGAACCAAGGAACACGACACGAGGTCGGTGAGGGATGATCATGGCCGGAGACGGCGAATTTCACGAACCGAGCTCGCCGGGTCTCTGCCGGAGATGGGAACGGCGAGCTTACGCCGGGCGATTGAGGGCGGTAGAGATGAAATTGAAGGGTGGGAAAGCTTCACGAGCTCAAGGCGGAGCTTCTGAGCTAGGTGGTGGAGCGGCGGAGGCACTGGACTGGCCTGGCCACGGTGGCGGAGATGAGTGAGGAGCTCGGGGCTCCGGCGGGCTTATATAGCCGCGGCCAGAGGCCGGTAGAGAGCACGGGGTGGGGTGGATAAGCTCGGCGAGAGCGTGCGCACTCGATTGCGCTCTAGCGGGAAGGACAGGCGTGCGTGCAGGGCCTGGGCGAAGGCTCGCCGGCGATGACCACGCGGCGGCGGCGCCCTGGGCACTGTAGGGGACGGGTGTGGAGGGTCAGCGCTCGCGTGCGGGCGCGGAGAGGACAAGGGAACAGCGGCGGCAGGTGTGTGCGCGTGGGGAGCAGCCAGGCGTGCGGCGTGCGAGTTGCCGGCGGGCTGTCCATGGCCGGGCCCCCCCCCTCTACGCAAGGAAGAAGAACAGTAGACTAGGCTAGGTTTGACTTTGAGCAGTTTCAGAAATTTGCAAATTTCTCCCAAAATTTGAACTGGGCAACAAAAACCCAAAACATCAAAGTTGCTCAGAAAAAAAAGATCTACAACTTTGTCAATATGAACATTTTCAAATTCCAAATAGCTTTTGAACAATATTTGAAAACAGTAAAAGGGACACTTTTCAAACTTGATTCAAACCAAAATTACTTTGGATTTCAAACTGAGACTTGAAAATTGTAAATACCAAAGTTGTTCCTCTCGATCAGATTCACAACTTGCTTTTTGAACCAACTCAAAAATTTGACTTTTGAAAAGTTATGAAAAGGGAATAAATCCAGGATTTGGATTTTAGGGTTTTGCAAAAGGGAAAAAATCAAATCAAATCTGATTTTGAACTTTGATCACTGCAGCAACATCAGGGCACTAAATTTGAACAAGAATTAAATATAACTAGGCACAGAGTTGAAATTACCATTTGCCCTTATAGAGAGAATGGGCTTTTAGGGTTTTGAAAAGGGAATCAAGCATAGCAATTAGGCAAATCAAATGCATCACACGAAATAATTAATGCTTAAGATGATGACATGTCAGTTAATTACATTTGAACACCAGGGGTGTTACCCTTCCCCCCTAAAAGAAATCTCGCCCCGAGATTCCGTCTTAAGAAGGAAAAAGCAAACCTTACATCTACAGAGATTCGAGGAAGTCGGGGTAGTTCTTTGCTAAGAAGTTCTTCGGATTCCCAGGTGGCTTCTTCTTCAGAGTGTTGGTTCCACTGGATCTTGTACCATCTTGTGGTGGTTCTTCGGGTAACACGATCCTTGTGATCCAACACGCGAACTGGATACTCAGTGTATGACAGATCTGGTTCTAGCTCAACGCCTTCAACTTCAACCACATGTTCAGGTACTCGGAGACACTTCTTGAGTTGGGAGACATGAAAAACATTGTGAACTGCTGAAAGATGATCGGGCAAAACTTAGCTTGTAAGCGACCTTGCCACAACGATCCAGAATCTCAAACGGACCAATGTAGCGGGGTGCTAGCTTTCCTTTGACTCCAAAACGAGTGACTCCTTTGGTGGGTGAGACCTTCAGGTACACATAATCCCCGATCTCGAACTGCAGAGGTCGACGTCTCTTGTCAGCATAACTTTTCTGTCGAGACTGTGCGATCTTCATGTTCTCTTGTATATGTTTGACTTTCTCTTCCATATCTTTTACTAGGTCAACTCCAAAGAATTCCCTTTCTCCGGGTTCAGACCAACTGAGAGGTGTACGACAACGGCGGCCGTACAGTGCTTCAAAGGGTGCCATTTGATGCTCTCTTGGTAACTGTTATTATATGAGAACTCTGCCAAGGGCAAACAGTCATCCCAAGTATCTGCGAAGGTGAGCACACATGCTCTCAACATATCCTCTAACACTTGGTTGACTCGCTCAGTTTGTCCATCTGTTTGCGGATGATATGCCGTACTATGCAAGAGCTTGGTTCCAAGTGAGGTATGGAACGCTTTCCAGAACTTTGCGACAAACTGGGTACCACGATCAGAGATAATGCTCTTGGGTATGCCATGGAGTTTCACTATGTGGTTCTTGTACAAAGTGGCATAGTAGGGCGGGTGTAACTAGTCTTCACTGGCAGGAAGTGAGCTTGCTTAGTGAGACGATCCACAATCACCCAAATGGAATCAAAACCTTTTTGTGTCTTGGGTAGTCCATTAATAAAGTCCATGCTGATATCGTCCCATTTCCAAGCAGGTACAGGTAAAGGTTGCAATTCTCCTCCGGGCTTCATGTGCACGGCTTTGACTTTCTGGCAGGTATCGCACTGAGCGACATACCGAGCGATCTCAATCTTCATCTTTGTCACCAGAACCTTTGCTTCAAGTCCTGGTACAACTTGTTACTGCCGGGGTGAATGGAGAATCTAGTCAAATGTGCTTCATCAAGGATTAACTTTCTTAACTCAGGCACTTTAGGAACTACTAACCGATTCTTAAACCATACTACTCCTGCATCATCAATCCTGAAACAATCAGCCTTTCCGGATTGGACCTTTTCGATGATGTGCTTGATTCCAGGGTTATCTTTTTGTGCAGCGATGATCTGCTCTCTGATAGGGGTTTCTATTCTGATATTATTCAGAGTTCCTTGTGGAATCATTTCAATATCCAACCTTTCCAGCTCATAACACAAAGAAGAATCATAGGGTTTCATCATCAGACAGTTGCAATAAGACTTGCGACTGAGTGCATCGGCGACCACATTCGCCTTACCTGGATGGTAATGCACTTCAAGATCATAGTCCTTAATTAACTCAAGCCATCTTCTCTGCCTCATTTCAGTTCCTCTTGAGTGAAGATATACTTCAGGCTTTTGTGATCAGTGTACACATTGCAGGTACTGCCCAACAAATAATGACGCCAGATCTTCAAGGCATGCACTACTGCTGCTAACTCAAGATCATGGGTTGGATAATTCTCCTCATGTCGCTTAAGCTGCCGGGAGGCATATGCGATCACTCGACCTTCTTGCATCAAAACACATCCCAAACCAGTACCAGATGCATCACAGTATACATCGAAGGGTTTCTCGATATCTGGTTGAGCTAGGACTGGTGATGTAGTTAACAGTTTCTTCAGAGTTTGAAAGGCTTGCTCACAGGCTGGTGACCAGACAAACTTCACAGAATTCTTTACTAACTCAGTGATAGGCTTGGCGATTCTTGAGAAATCTGGGATGAACCGACGATAATATCCTGCCATTCCCATAAAGCTGCGGACTTGGTGAACAGTGGTAGGTGGCTTCCAATCTAGAATGTCTGCCACTTTACCAGGGTCAACTGACACACCTTTGGCGGACGGACATGACCAAGGAATTGAATTCGATCTAGCCAGAATTCACATTTACTGAACTTGGCATACAGCTGATGTTCTCTGAGATGGGAATAGAACGATACGAAGATGTTCGGCATGATCTTCAGGGGTTTTCGAGTAGACAAGGATGTCGTCAATGAACACGACCACGAATTTATCAAGCTCTGGCATGAACACAGAGTTCATGAGGTACATGAAATGAGCTGGGGCATTGGTCAAACCGAAGGACATGACCAAGTACTCATATAGGCCGTATCTGGTGGTGAAAGCTGTTTTAGGAATATCTTCAGGACGAATCTTTATTTGGTGGTAGCCAGATCTGAGATCGATTTTGGAGAATACTTTGGCTCCAGCTAACTGGTCGAAGAGTAGATCAATACGAGGCAAGGGATATTTGTTTTTGATGGTGACCTCATTGAGTGGGCGATAATCCACGCACATTCTGAGAGTCTTGTCTTTCTTCTTTACAAAGATTGCAGGACAGCCCCAAGGAGACGAGCTTGGGCGAATGAATGAAACCCTTGTCCAACAAATCTTGTAATTGAATTTTTAGTTCTGCCAACTCTCTGGGAGGCATTCGATAAGCTCTGCGGGATATAGGAGCAGTCCCGGGCTTTAGCTCTATGGCAAACTCAATGTCACGGTCAGGAGGCAGACCAGGCAAATCCTCAGGAAAAACATCAGGGAATTCACAAACCACGGGGATGTCTCTAGTTTTCCAGAACATAGGTGGTATTTATTTGAGTGGCTGCTGGTTTTTGAGGCATTGGAAGTTGGAGAAGGAGTTTGGAGGTACTGTTAGGAATGTCCACTCTCACAACTCTATTCAGGATGTCGATCATGGCTTTATACTGACACATCCAATTCATGCCTAGAATGACATCTATCTCCTGATCATGAAGCACTATCATGGTGGTGGAAATACATGTTCCCCCAACCTTACTGGTATACTGCGAACCACTTCCTTAGTACTTATACGCCCTCCAGGCGAAAATATGCAGAAACTTTCTTTTAAATCCTCAATTGATATTTCATGCTTGATGACAAAGTACGACTGATGAAGGAATGCGATGCACCAGAATCAAACAACACAACTGCAGGGTGGTTGGCAACAGGAAACCTACCGATCATGACGGGCTCCCCTTCTGGTATATCGCTGACAGCGGTATAGTAGACTTGCCCGTGCTTCTTGACAATCCTGCCTTTCTGAGCATGCTGCTGCTGTGCACGGTGCTGCTGCTGCTGTGGTCCTCCAGGACCCTTCTGCGCGTTCTGTGCATACTTCTTGGGTTTCGGACAATCACGAGACCAGTGGCCAAGTTGGCCGCAGTTGTAGCAGGGATGGTTATAGGCTGTTTGTGGGGTGGTGATACGAACACCTGGGGCGTTCGGCTGCGTGGCACTCTGCTGATTGGCGTTGTGGGTGGTAGCCGCAGTACGGACGACCACTTGCTGATGAGGGTAAGGTGGACGGTTGTGGTGGTGCTGGGGTGATAGATGATCCTCTGGCGTTTGTGACCGCCAGAGAAGCTGCTTGACCCAGCTTTCTTCTTCTTCTTCTCTTCCTGATACTGGCGATTGCTTTCTTCAAAAGCAACAGCCCGGTCAACAACATCATGATAAGATCCGTTGAGGTTGTTGGATAGACCTCTGCGAATCTTAGGGTGCAGACCCCTAAGGAAACAATCTCTCTTCTTTTCCTCTGTGTTGACATAGTCTGAGGCATACTGGCTCAGGTGGTGGTTGAACGTCCAACAGTACTGCATAACGGTGGAATCTTTCTGTTGCAGGGCTAGGAACTGATCAAGCTTCATCTTCATCAGACCTGACGGGATGTGGTGTGCACGGAAAGCGGTGCGGAACTCTTCCCAGGTCAATTGATGACCTTCTGGCTGGGCAGGCAAGCCAAGGTTGGCGTACCAAGCGCTTGCGGGACCACGAAAGCTGTGTGTGAAGCAAACCGAGGCTTCTGGATTTCAGTGCATCGGATGAGACCAAACTTCTGCTCCATGGTGCGGAGCCAATCATCAGCTCGAGGGGTTCATCGGCTCTGGTGAAAACCGGTGGACGGGTTTCAGTGAAATCCACATATGTACTCTCATGGTTGTTGTTGTCGCGGCGACCACGATGACCATTGTGTGCTGCCCCTGATTTTGAGCCATCAGGTTGGCAGCGGCGGCCAAGGCTGCAATGGCATCTGCCAGGGTAGCAGGAACTGGTGGAGGGTTTGGAGGTTGGCATCATCGGAACCTCCAGCTCCAGAGCGGGTGTTCACAGGCATCTGTTAAACAACTTGGAACTTAGCATACAAAGATTAAGTTCTGAAACAACTGACTGAGAAACTTCATTGATTCAAAGATAGATGATGGATACAGATGACTGACAGGTGACAACTGACTGATAAGGGGAAAAGGTACGAAAGAAAGATACAGACTCCTCTTAACAAACTACGACTAACGCTCCCAAACCTAAACTAAGGTTTTAGGTAAGCAGGTGGTACAGACACAGGGGAACTCCATCTCTAAAGACGGGTCTAGTCTTCATCGATGATGATTATTTCTTCGTCGTCGTCTTCTTCTTCGAGGATGATCTCAGGCTCAACCTCCTCGTCCTCGTCTTCAGCGTGGATGTCCTCAGCAGGTTCAATTCCTTCGTCCACGTCTGGCTCTTGACCCACATCAGGTTCTTCTACTACTCCGTCCTCAGGTTCTTCCATAAACCGGGGGTACCAAGGGGTGAAGTTGATCATACAGCTGATGCACTTCCTCATGAAGCATATCATTGAACTGTTCAATCTGAGCTGTGTACTGCTGCAGTCCGTGGAGCTCGGCTCTGGTGACGTCCTCGCGGGTCCAAGCATCATTGCGCTGCTCGATAGCGCGAACGTGTGTTCCGGTTGGCCTGCTCCAGGGAAGCTCGTGCCTCATAAAACTCCAGACGTGAGTGGTAGAAGTCATGCTCCAAGTTCTCCAGCTCAGCCTTCAGATTCTTGATTTCCTCCTTCAGGTTCTTACGGGTGCGGCGGGGGAAAGCGACGACCATTTGAAGATTCGGCAGTTTCTTCTCCAACGCGTGGTGCCAGCTGGTGGCGCGGCACACCATGCGGTCCAGTCGACTTGCGGGCAGTCAGCTTGATGCGAGCCATGCTGGACAAGAGAAGGTAGATGAGAGAGAAAGGCTAGCAGAGAAAAGGTATAGGTATTCTACCCCAACGACTTAGAGAGGAAGTTAACTTTAGTGATTATGACATGCGCATGAATCGTTCCTACGGAACAAGGTTAATGCATTAAGTAAACATATAGGGCTTAAGACATGTTGCTCCACTAGCTAGTGTTGTCATATGAGAGACAAGATGAGAGAAGCAATTTGGACTCAAAATAGTCAAGTTTAGTTTGTTTGGACTCAAAAGGTTTTGAAGTTTTCGCAAAAACGAACACTGCAACGTTAAAGTGAGATGCTCCGATTACCACTCTGTGACGGAACGACCCTAATCCCATGGCCCACGTGTCCTGTCAACCTCTGACAGCCGAACCCATGTTCCATGTGATTAAGACCCGTTCGCTGCCACCGGGCTACATCAGTGCCCAATGTCCGCAGGATCATCTCACAATTCGGTTACAGCATTGCATACTTTTACAAATAACATCGGAATAAAGAGCGGAAGACTTAAATAACAATAGTTTTACAAACCGAGGTTTTAAATGAGGTAAGGAGTACGATTATTACAAACCATTGTTCGGGAATTTCAAAGTAGACAACGTAGCGGGAACATTAACATAACGATACATGTAACACCCAGCCCGAGGGTGCACATTTACTCATCGGCCTCATCGGCCTCTTCCTGGATGAAGGTCACGCAACAGGGTGCGAGACACATCGGGGTCTCAGGCATACCTGCAACATGGGTAACAAACCCTGAGTACTGGGGTACTCAACAAGACTTACCCGACTAAAGAAAAAAGGAGAAGACTCAGGAATGAGAGGCTTAGGGTAGTCAAGGTAAGGCTTAAGCAAGATCAAGTATTTTGCAGAAAAGCATTTTTTTGTAAACCTTATTTTATTTTTGAAAGATTCAGTATTTCTCAATTCTTCATCATTCATGATTCATTTTACATTTCAAAACATTCCTAGTTGAGAACCACTCTCCGTTGACAGTCAGTGGACCAAGTCTCCATAACCGAGGAGCAACGTTAATCCGGATAAATAATACTCAGCTGAGGGTCCCTATCCACACTGCATATGTAGCACCCAAGCTTGCATATGCCAACTCGTCTACCACGATTCCTCCAATATTGGGCCCGGTCCTACGCCACCCGGAAGTACAGTACACCACTCCAATTCGGGACTTTAACCCTCCAATTTTCCGCCAGCGACAAGTACCTTGGGACTCTAACCCAAGAGTACAGGTCCTGACACGTGGGTACATGCTACTTCCGCCATCTCTCCACTCCCAGTGCGCGGTTGTCGGTCCAATAAAGGATTCCTCGGAGCCAGAGCTTTCCGAAGTATGTGAATAGTTACAAGTCTTGACCAGCAGGCCCCCATACGGATGGTCCCTAATTTTCCAGCCAGAACTACACCTTGGTTATATCTCACCCAAGCGTAATAGTCCTGTCAGTTTTTCAACCCTGTCCCGGTCGGTGTCAACTGTTGAGTCCCGGACTACAACATGACGGCACCGTACGCGCGGACAACCTCTTCTCGACAATGACCACATGCTAGCTAGGCAAGCAGTCATCGAACGGGAAGTAAAGCCAAATTCCCATAAAGATTCTTTCAGTGATCACACTTTTGAAAATGACATTTTATTGCAAAGTCTAATTCAATAAGCATTGCTAAGCATTTTTCAAATACTTTTGAAAAGCAGGTATCGGGTGTATCAGTGGTCAAGGTGGATAATGCATCAGATAGGATATCACTCAACTCCTATAAACCTAATGCAGTAGTTTACTCAAAAGCATTTAAGGAAATCATTTTATAAAATCAAGGAAAGGGTTAAATGCACCGGGGCTTGCCTTGAAGAGCAAAGAGGGCAGGCTCGAGGGCGGCAGGGCAGGTGTCGGAGCTCGGGGTAGCCTCGGGGACAGGTTCGTCAGCGGCTGCCTCGATCTTGACGCCTTCTCCTTCGGTCACTAAACGGATGCAATGATGTATGCTTATGAGGATGCTCACATGAACAATGCAACACAGGACAAAGCACTGCTCCTAGAGTATAACTTTCTAACAAGGGAGTAACTTCTAGGGTAGACACAAGGTTACCTATCTTTTATCTTTAAGCAAGATTAGTTAAGCCTATTAAGCATTATTGATCTAACCTAAGCATAGACTAAGGTATGACATCACAAACATCATAGACCAGAAGGGTGGGGGTCTATGAACAGCAAACAATCCGAAAGTCACACACAAAGGCATACAACAGCAAAACCTAATTATTTTTCTATTTTAACTACTCAAAAGGTCATTTTACGAAGTTGCTCCAAACTTTGCCAAATTAAACTCATAGGTTCATTATGGTATAAATACATGGCAAAACAAATTTCATAATTTTTGGAGGTCATTAAGGTGCTCAATTAAATCTAGGCATTAATTAACAAAAGGCACTATTTAATAATTTAAAATAAAAGCCCAAAAAAACAACTTGTTCCAAAAGACTTCAAAATACACCCGAGACTAAGCATGGCATAGGAAGCTCACAAAAATTTATCTCATGATTTTTGGAGTTATAAATTATTTTCTAAAAATCCAAAACCATCCATTTTTTCAATTAAAAGGGGAATTTTACATTTTTAAATCTTGCAGAAAAGTCAAGTTTCTTATTTTTATAAAATACTACATGGTATAAAGACTCAACTGTAAAATTTTCAGAATTTTTAGAGCAATACAGAAAATCATACAAAAAGATGAAATAACAAGACTATTCATATATCTGAAAAGGAAAAGAGCACTGAGCTCGAGTCGGAGCGGGCTCGACGTCGAGGCTCGAGGCTCGGCTGAGGAAACAGAGGCTGGGCTCACCGAGAGTCAGAGGCAAGGCTCGGCTGCTTCGAGGGCGGGGTTCGAGGGTGTGCTCGAGTTGTGGCTCGGAACGCGCTCGAGGGTAAGGCTCGACACGGGTCGAGGGTGTGCTCGAGGATGAGGCTCGACACGGCTCGAGGGTGAGGCTCGAGGATGAGGCTCGACACGGCTCGAGGGTGAGGCTCGAGGATGAGGCTCGACACGGCTCGAGGGGCGGTGGTTCGGTGGAGCTCCTTCGGCGGCGAGCAGCGAGCGGCGCTCCGGCGACCCTGCGCAACACACGAGACCGCAATGGCCTGGTCAGAGTCGCACGGAACCAAGGAACACGACACGAGGTCGGTGAGGGATGATCATGGCCGGAGACGGCGAATTTCACGAACCCGAGCTCGCCGGGTCTCTGCCGGAGATGGGAACGGCGAGCTTACGCCGGGCGATTGAGGGCGGTAGAGATGAAATTGAAGGGTGGGAAAGCTTCACGAGCTCAAGGCGGAGCTTCTGAGCTAGGTGGTGGAGCGGCGGAGGCACTGGACTGGCCTGGCCACGGTGGCGGAGATGAGTGAGGAGCTCGGGGCTCCGGCGGGCTTATATAGCCGCGGCCAGAGGCCGGTAGAGAGCACGGGGTGGGGTGGATAAGCTCGGCGAGAGCGTGCGCACTCGATTGCGCTCTAGCGGGAAGGACAGGCGTGCGTGCAGGGCCTGGGCGAAGGCTCGCCGGCGATGGCCACGCGGCGGCGGCGCCTGGGCACTGTAGGGGACGGGTGTGGAGGGTCAGCGCTCGCGTGCGGGCGCGGAGGGGACAAGGGAACAGCGGCGGCAGGTTGGTGGCGCGTGGGGAGCAGCCAGGCGTGCGGCGTGCGAGTTGCCGGCGGGCTGGCCATGGCCGGGGCCCCCCCCCCTCTACGCGAGGAAGAAGAACAGTAGACTAGGCTAGGTTTGACTTTTGAGCAGTTTCAGAAATTTGCAAATTTCTCCCAAAATTTGAACTGGGCAACAAAAACTCAAAACATCAAAGTTGCTCAGAAAAAAAAGATCTACAACTTTGTCAATATGAACATTTTCAAATTCCAAATAGCTTTTGAACAATATTTGAAAACAGTAAAGGGGACACTTTTTCAAACTTGATTCAAACCAAAATTACTTTGGATTTCAAACTGAGACTTGAAAATTTGTAAATACCAAAGTTGTTCCTCTCGATCAGATTCACAACTTGCTTTTTGAACCAACTCAAAATTTTGACTTTTGAAAAAGTTATGAAAAAGGGAATAAATCCAGGATTTGGGATTTTAGGGTTTTGCAAAAGGGAAAAATCAAATCAAATCTGATTTTTGAACTTTGATCACTGCAGCAAACATCAGGGCACTAAATTTGAACAAGAATTAAATATAACTAGGCACAGAGGTGAAATTACCATTTTGCCCTTATAGAGAGAATTGGGCTTTTAGGGTTTTGAAAAGGGAATCAAGGCATAGCAATTAGGCAAATCAAATGCATCACAGGAAATAATTAATGCTTAAGATGATGACATGTCAAGTTAATTACATTTGAACACCAGGGGTGTTACACAGAGCGAGGGTTACATTTTCGAAAACACTCAGAAGCAACGCTCCATTCAACTGGGTCCTCGGAACAGCAAAAGGCCTTCGAGGAGTTGAAAAAGTATTGACCAGCTTGACTACCCTAACCAGCCCAAGCAAGGGAGACTTATTGTTACTCTACGGTCGCAGCCTCGCGCACGCTGCAAGCGCAGTCCTCATCAAGGAGCTCCGCGAAAAAACAAACCAGACAAGCACCAATCTACTATGTTCAGAAACCCTCGAAGGCCCAAAGAGAATATTCGGAGCTTGAGAAAATAGCATACGCCGTCGTCATGGCATCAAGAAAGCTCAAGCACTATTTCCAGGCGCACGAGATACATGTACCTTCGACGTACCTCTCGAGAACATTTCAAAAACAACGAAGCCGTTGGAAGAATAGCAAAATGGGCAGTCGAGCTTAATAGTTATGCTGTAACCTTCGTTGGCAGAACAGCGATCAAATCACAGGTCTGGCTGACTTCATAGCAGAATGGACACCCGACCCTCGCCCCGGTGAGCTGCAGCAGGACCGTTTGGGATCGTTTACGTCGACGGGGCCTGGGGTGCAACTGGGGCCGGTGCCTCGGCCATTCTAATCTCGCCTTCCGGGTCGAAGCTGAGATACGCACGAAGGCTGGACTTCAAATGCACAAACAACTCCGCTGAATATGAGGCTGTGATTCTGGCACTTTCAAGGTTGCGATCGTTATCAGTCCGAAGGGCATCATCAACACAGACTCTCAAGTCATTGCGGGGCACATTGAAAAGAAACTACAAAGCAAAAGATCCAGAGCTTCAAAAGTATTTTCAATATGTACGAAGGTTAGAATCTTTCTTCTCGGCATAACCGTAAAAGCAATATCGAGGACTGAAAACAGCGAAGCAGATTGCTTAGCCAAAGCAGCCGCGCAGCAGCTACAGCTCCCTCCGGACGTGTTCTACGAGGTTTCCACTCGGTCAGCCTTCGAAGCTTCCGAATCAGCATCAAGCTAATCAACACAATTCAGTGCGAGGATTGGAGAGCATCTATCATGGCCTACATCAAAGGACTCCACGAAACCCAGCTCAAAAGAAGAAGAGAACAGACTAAAGCAAAGAGTGCGAGGGTACAAGATTGTGGATAACACCTTGTTCAAAGCTTCGGTAACCTCACCTTGGCTCAAGTGCGTGTCACAGTGCGAAGGTAACGACATTCTCAAACTCATCCACGAAGGTATATGTGGTTCACACAATGGCCCGAGGGCACTAGTAGGAAAGGCTTTCCGGCAAGGTTTCTACTGGCCAACTGCACTGAGAGACGCTGAAACCATCGTCAAAAAGTGCGAAGGATGTCAACTAACAGCAAAAAACCAAAACAACCCAGGGGCTCCCACAACCCTCATATGCCCAACCTGGCCTCTACAAAGGTGGGCAATGGATCTCGTGGGCCCACTACCGACTGCTCCGGGGAACCTTCGCTATGCGGTGGTAGCCGTGGAATATTTCACCAAATGGACCGAAACAAGACCGCTGTCCTCCATAACCTCCCTCGCAGTAAAAAGATTTTTCTGGCAGCAGATAGTTTGTCGCTTTGGAGTCCCCCAACATCTAACCGTCGACAACGGCACCCAGTTTGACAGCGAGGTTTTCAAAGAATTCTGTGCACAAATCGGAACAATTCTATGCTTCGCCTCAGTCCGACACACGCAGTCCAACGGTCTAGTCGAAAGAGCCAACGCAACAATCTTCCAATCCATATCCAAAAAATTGCAAGGCAGACCCAAAGGCAAATGGGCAGACGAGCTAACTGCAGTCACCTGGTCTCACAATACCTCCGAATGTAGAGCAACCAAGTTCACACCCTTCAAACTTTTGTTCGGCGAAGAAGCCGTGTTACCAGAGGAGCTAAAATACGGTTCACCAAGAACAACCCTCGCAAGTGATGAGCCAGCCAAGCTAACTGACAAAGACTTGCTAGAAGAAACAAGATGCAGCGCAGTTCACAACCTTCGCAAGTATCAGGAAGAGACCAAGAAGTGGAGAGATAAAAAGGTCAGAATCAAAAACCTACAGAAGGGTGACCTCGTCCTCATCCGTAAACAAAACGCCAGCATGGCCGGAAAGTTCCAGCCCAAGTGGACAGGCCCGTTCCTGATCGCAGAATGCAATCGCCCAGGCTCTTTCCACCTCTCCGACAGCGAAGGCAATATCCTACCACACACCTGGAACATAGACGACCTTCGCAAATTTTACCCATAGCGGAGCCTTAGCGAGCCCTCGCGTTATGTAATCTTTGTCACATACTATGTTATCTACACTCATGTACATGACAAAAACAGGAGCTGCACTCTTTTTCCTTACGAAGGGGCGTAAGGTTTTTTAATGAGGCAGTATCCAAAGCACTAATACAGGCTAGAACCCCCAAAAAAGCAAAATCTCCAACCCTCTACTCCCAGACATCGAAAAAGCGGATCTCTTTCAAGAGCGCTACATTCGATGAAAACAAGCTAAGATTGCTTCGAAAAACATTCCTGTTCTTTTCAAAGCAAACTTCACCTCCACCTAAGATACGGGGAGGAAAGTCGAGCACCCTGGCACAAACGACAGGGGCTCGCAAAAAGCAAACTCACCTCCGCCTAAGACAAGGGGAGGAAAGTCGAGCACCCTGGCACAAACGACAGGGGCTCGCAAAAAGCAAACTCACCTCCGCCTAAGATAAGGGGAGGAAAGTCGAGCACCCTGGCACAAACGACAGGGGCTCGCAAAAAGCAAACTCACCTCCGCCTAAGATAAGGGGAGGAAAGTCGAGCACCCTGGCACAAACGACAGGGGCTCGCAAAAAGCAAACTCACCTCCGCCTAAGATAAGGGGAGGAAAGTCGAGCACCCTGGCACAAACGACAGGGGCTCGCAAAAAGCAAACTCACCTCCGCCTAAGATAAGGGGAGGAAAGTCGAGCACCCTGGCACAAACGACAGGGGCTCGCAAAAAGCAAACTCACGTCCGCCTAAGATAAGGGGAGGAAAGTCGAGCACCCTGGCACAAACGACAGGGGCTCGCAAAAAGCAAACTCACCTCCGCCTAAGATAAGGGGAGGAAAGTCGAGCACCCTGGCACAAACGACAGGGGCTCGCAAAAAGCAAACTCACCTCCGCCTAAGATAAGGGGAGGAAAGTCGAGCACCCTGGCACAAACGACAGGGGCTCGCAAAAAGAAGCAAACTTCACCTCCGCCAGAAATAAGGGAAGGCGCGAAGTCCAAAAAGTCGAGCATTCTCGCACAAAGCAAGCCAGGCCTCGGGCGGGCCCACTCTCTCCGTCTCGCCCGAGCCCTCCAAGCCAGGCCTCGGGCGGGGCCACATCAACATGATTAAAAAGCAGTGCACGAGCCTCGCTAAAAGAAAAAGGGGGCGTCGCTTGTTTTTCCAAAACAAGCTCACACGAGCAAGTGTGCGAGCCTCGCTAAAAGAAAAAGGGGGCGTCGCTGTTTTTTCAAAACAAGCTCACACGAGCAAGTGTGCGAGCCTCGCTAAAAGAAAAAGGGGGCGTCGCCGTTTTTTCAAAACAAGCCCACACGAGCAAGTGCGCGAGCCTCGCTAAAAGAAAAAGGGGGCGTCGCTTGTTTTTCCAAAACAAGCTCACACGAGCAAGTGTGCGAGCCTCGCTAAAAGAAAAAGGGGGGCGTCGCTGTTTTTTCAAAACAAGCTCACACGAGCAAGTGTGCGAGCCTCGCTAAAAGAAAAAGGGGGCGTCGCCGTTTTTTCAAAACAAGCCCACACGAGCAAGTGCGCGAGCCTCACTAAAAGAAAAAGGGGGCGTCGCTTGTTTTTCCAAAACAAGCTCACACGAGCAAGTGTGCGAGCCTCGCTAAAAGAAAAAGGGGGCGTCGCTGTTTTTTCAAAACAAGCTCACACGAGAAAGTGTGCGAGCCTCGCTAAAAGAAAAAGGGGGCGTCGCTGTTTTTTCAAAACCAGCAAGTGCACGAGCAAACGCGCGAGCCTCGCCAAAAACAAAGCAGGGCGTCGCCGTTAAACAATGTAACAATATAAGAAACGTCAAGTAGCAACGCAAACATGGCACACAACCCACACGCTTTTCTCATTCCGTTACAAAACAACGTTACAACAACGAACATATCCCAAAATAAAAAATCTTTACAAGGAACCACCGCTCCCCTCAATTAACACCAAATCATCCAAACCTTCGGCCTCCACATCAAAGCCCCCCTCCACTGGAACCAGGGGTCCCCACAACAAAGGAGCTGCAGGGACAATTGGCAGCTCCCCGGGTAAAACCCTCGCCCTATACATATACCTATGCCTCGTCTCGTTAACATCCGAAGGTTCTTCCTTCGGGATCACAAGCGCCCCATCCGAACCAACTTCAAGCTCCCTTTGCCCGAACAAATATTCCAAAGCTGCGTTCTCGTCAATATCATCATCACCGCCAGCTTGCGAGGTCGAAGAAGACCCAAACAAATAACGATCGGCCTGGCGGTCTGTATAGTCTGTTTCGCGCCAAAATCGACTCGACCTACTATTTTTTAAATCATATCTCCGCACCTTCGACCACCAAAAACGCTCAAAGGAAAGCGAAGGATATTTAAATCTAGCGCGAGCCCATGATTCACCAGTAATAAAAACATCTTGATAGTTCAACATCAGCGGGGTCACGTCGAATACGTCTAGCACGGTTCCGTCAGGAACCTGCATGTTGCACAAAAAATACGAGATGTCTCAGCCTCGTCAAGTCTTTACAAACAACCATAGTATCTACCAAAAGGCCTCCCTCGCCCCAACAAACCCAGGCATCACACCTGCCCAGCTTCCCCTCGGTTGATGTCCAAACCCTCGCCAGCGGCGACAGTCGAGGTCCCAGCTGACGCCTCTTCCGCCGTGGATCCCTCCGCAGCAGCCTCGACGTTTGTCGTAGTCTCCTCTTCCAGCGCCGTCGCCCGCGCAGCATCTCCTTCAACGATCGGACCGCCCCCGGTCAACGCCTCGATCTCGCCGAGCGTAACCCCCGCACAGCTTGGCTCGGGGGTGGCTTCGGAGTCACCCCTCACTGCAACTTCCGTAGGCGGCGAGGGCATCGCATCTCGTCGAGCCTACAAGCAAAACAAAAGACAAACCTCGCCAAAATCAACAAACAACCCCTCTAAAAAAAAAAATGCAAACCTGGCGCGTAGCCTCGGCAGCTTCTTCGAAGGCTAGGGCTCGGCCACCTCCGGAGATCCAAAACTTGCGAAGCAAACGCATCGCACAGTTCCGAACTTCTGCGTCATCAACCTTCATCTGGCGAACCTCTTCAACCGACGGAAAGACATGGCTCGGCCTTTTGACCTTGCGAAGATGATCACAATCCGCCAGTCGAAGCGTGCTCGCCATTGCCAAGGCCCCGGCGTAGCCACCAAAATCGGCTGCATTGGAAACTAGCGAGCTAAACACATCAAGCTCGTTTCCCAGCCAGCCCTCGAAGGCCTCTGCATCAGCTGCAGGCAATGGCTCTCCGGCTGAGCCCCCAGCCTCGGTCAGACAACAATCAAGTTTACGTTTGACGTTCTCCATGCTCGTTCGCCAAGATTTTTTCAAATCACCTAGCCGACCCTCGGCCTCAGCCAAAGCCTTGTCTTTCTCCCTTCCCGCGGCAATCAGATCAGCATTACGCTTCGCCAGCTCAACCGCCTCCTCTCGAGCCTTCGCGGCCTTCTCCGAAGCAACCTTCATTTCATTCTCTTTGTTCTCTAGGCTCCGCGCCAGTTTGCTATTCTCCTTCTCAAGTTCAGTAATATGGTTCCTCATAAACTCCATGTCGGAGCTAACCTTCCGCCTCGCGGAGCGGTTCAAGAGCATCAGCTCCGCCAACTTGACGTCAACGTCATCAAAGGTGTCACCAACCGCTTGATCGGCAAGAAGAACCTCCGCCTCCGGCACACAAATGCGGCCGAAGATCCGGCCTAGAAAACGCCTTTCCTCCGGGCTACACTGCAAGTGGCAATCCCGAAGGTCCGGACTGGTGAACAGTGCAGTTGCCGGATCAGAAATCCCAAGCTTCTTAGCGTATTCCGGAAGGCTCGACCGGCTAGCCTCGCCAAACGGTCTTTTTCCCCGGGATCGCGCAGAGTCAAGCTCCCCATCAAACTCAGACCCCTCCACCCAAAGGTGCGAGCCCGCAAAGTTGGGAACCGCGCCTCGTCGAGGGCTACCTGGCTCAATATCTTGTGCAATTCCAATTGCGCCCTGGGCAACCATCGCACCAACACTAGGCGAGGCTCCGCCTCCAATAGACACCTCCTCATCCGTGTCATGCCCTTCAATAGAACCCTCGCTGCCTTCATCAGACGAACCCTCGTCCGTCTCCCCCTCCTTTGCGTCCTTCTCCTCCACCTCATCATCATCAGATTCATCCTCGTCGCCCGAAGTCTGGACCAAAGCACCGATCCCTCCAACGCGAGGCACGCGTCCCCCGACTGAACCGACACCCCGGCCGCTCCGAGCCACGGCCAAGGAAGAAGTGCTCGCAGCAACAGAGCCAGTAGCGACCTTCATCGCAAGCACCTTCGCTCGGCCACCAGCTCCGCCACGGCCTCGACCACGGCCTCTCTTCGGCCGAGAGACGATCTCTGTTCCCCCCGAAGCCTTACGCTTCCTCTTCTTCGGTGCGTCGTCGCTCGAAGGAGCGGGCCAGTCGGCGTACCGAATACCAAGAATGTCAAACATTCTGTTCACTCGACCTTCGCCGCCCATCAAGCTATGGATAGCCTTCACTTCCAGTGGGGAAAGCTTCCCCACGAGCTCGTCCGTCCACTGCTGAACTCGTTTGAAAACAGCTTCGTTCCCGTCCTCGCGCCTCGGAAATTTCTTAAGAGTTTTTTCCCAAACCTTCTCCAGATCCAAACTAGGTTTCTTCAAGCCCCTACCTTCGTACCTTGGGTCATTCTCCACAACGAACCAAGTCCGCCTCCGGCCAAGAGGCCAAATCTTGGCACAGCAATATTCCTCCACTAAATCACGCGCACACTGAGAACGCGCAACGACCCTCAGGCAATCAACAGCAGCATGGGCCTCGATGCTCATCTTAGCTTCGGCGCCCACATCTCCAAGCACTGGAAGCTCGCCGCAAAGCTCGGAGCTGTCACTGAGTTTGTAATAGAACCAGAACTCCTGCCACCCGCTGCTCCACTTGTTCTTCTGCGCTTGCACCGGCAGCTCCGCGCCGGCGCGATGGCAAAAAGTGTACACCGCGAATTGTCCAAGGCTGGTCTTGCCCTCGCTGTCCGTAATCTTGCGAGGCTGCATGTGAACGCGATGAGTGCGAACAAAACCCTCGACATGAGGGACAACCCCCTGAGACCTGCAGGCCCAGACGTAGACCGACATCTTTGTGAAGCAAGAAGGCGTAAGCTGATGAAACCGCAGGTTGAACCTCCGCAGGACCGAAGTCACGAAGGAGTCAGCTGGGAAGCGAAGGCCAGCCGAAAAGAACTCTTCAAACACCACAACTTCATCTGCGTCCGGCTTCGGCACGGTCTCCCCACTGCTGGCCCTCGCCTTGCCTTCCTCAACCCAGCCCCACCTCACATAAGATGCAATCTCACTTGCGCAGACCCGGCTAAGACCAAACTCGAAGGTGATCCCCTCATCCGCGGCTGTGGGAGAAACAGCGCGAGCAGTTTGCTTCAACCTAGCCATCTCTTCAGCTGCTAACGCTACCAAACAACGAACGCCTATCTCAACCCTCGCAGACAAGCTAAAACAAACCTTCGCTGCAAGCAAATTGCAACAGCAGGATGGCTATAGCAGCAGAGGGCACAATCAAAACTCCCCACCCACTCGTTCTATTTATAGGCCAGGAGACGAGCCCCTCACTCGACGAAGTCGGCACGACAACCAAAAAACGCAGCGCAAAAAACAAAACAGGCTTCAATAGTATAAAACAACACCACAACGGCCCAGCCCAAAGCAGCCGCGGGCGTCGCTGCCGAGGGCCCCTTTTTTGTCCCCATTAAAAGGCGCTGCTTGGGCCTAAACATGGTTTTTTAGATCCAAGGCAACGAGGGGCTACTGTTGGGGGAAAGAACCCTCGGCAGAAGCGCCGCTCGAACTGGTGCTCGAAATCAGCCCTCGCGCAACGCCTAATGTCCTTGCGAGGTCCCTCTCCCATCGGAGATCGTTACCCTGACCCCCGGACGCGGGGTCAACCCTCGTCGCTTTGTTGTACTTCCGTGCAGGCCTAAGGCGACGGTCGCAGAGCAGGAGACCTTCGCCGACTCACGACGCCGCCTTCGCTTGGAGCGAAGGCCGAGGCAAGCGGCGAGTATGCGCTGCCCCAGAAGCAAGCGAAGCCGGAGATCCGGCGAGCGCGGCCGAAGGTCAGGTTCGCCGAAGGTCAAGACTGCCGCACCTCTCCCCGAAGGTGAACAAGGGCCAGGTGGCGGCGCGCTGGAGTGTGACCGATTAGGGTTTCCGCTTCAGCTGTGTATTTACGCTTTTGCCCTTCCTCCCTGCGCGGAGGCGAGGAATCTTTCCTGTACCCTTTTGTAATTTGGCCCGCGCCCCTTGGCATTCCCTATAAATACCAAGGGGATGAACAGTGTAAGGGACGACTTTTGAGGGAATTTGAGCACCTTCCACTTCCGTCTCACCTTCGCTACTGCATCCGACACTTGGCCGCCTTCGCTCTTTCCCCTGCACAAGTGCGGAGGGGGGGCAAGTGCGTTCCAACACCAGCCTTAGTCCGGTCGCCGGAAAGGAGTTTATCACCTTCAGCGACAATAGCAGAGGTAAAGTGTTGTCTCGTGGGTCGGTGCGAGTTAATGAGCACTTTGTGTTGCGCGACGTTGCTCTTGTTTCTAACTTGCATTTTAACATTCTTTCTCTTTCGCAACTCTTTCATGACGACTATGGGATTCATTTTAAGCCGAATCTCAGTCGTATTTTGGATCCTCAGGGCAATCTTGTTTGTGTGATTTCGCCCTTTGGGAAAGTCTTTCGTGTGGATTTCTCAGAGTCTTTTGAAGTTTCTCGTTGTCTTTTGGCTGGACCTTCCTCCTCTGATCTTTGGAAGTGGCATAGGAGACTTGGTCACCTGAGCTTTGACTTGCTTGCAAGACTTATTTCACTTGGACTAATCCGAGGATTGCCCAAGTTATCCATGGAGAAGGATCTTGTTTGCCATTCTTGTAGACATGGGAAGATGGTAGCTGCTCCCCACCATCCGGTGACTCAGGTCATGACCAAGCGCCCTGGAGAGATTTTGCACATGGACCTTGTTGGTCCGGCTCGGGTGAGCTTGGTTGGGGGGATGTGGTATGTGCTTGTTGTTGTCGATGACTTTTCGAGATATTCCTGGGTCTTCTTTTTAGCTGAGAAGACCGAGACTTTCTCCTTTCCTCGCAATCTGATTTTGCGTCTTCAGAACGAGTTCCCTTTGAACTCGATGCGAGCTATTAGGAGTCATAATGGTTCTGAATTCAAGAATTCGGATTTTGAGGAGTTTTGTAACTCTTTGGGTCTAGAGCATCAGTTTTCTTCTCCCTACACACCGCCATAGAATGGTGTTGTAGAGAGGAAGAATCGGACCCTTGTAGAGATGGCCAGGACGATGCTCGATGAGCATAGGACTCCTAGGCAATATTGGGCCGAAGCTATGAGCACTGCATGCTACATTTCCAATTGCATTTTTCTCTGAGCTTTCTTGAAAAAGACTTCTTATGAGTTGCATTTTGGAAGACAGCCCAAGGTGAGTTATTTTAGAGTCTTCGGTTGCCATTGTTTTATACTCAAAAAGGGCAACTTGGATAAATTTGAGTCTCATTCTTCTGACGGTGTATTTTTGGGTTATGGCACTCATACTCGTGCATATCGTGTACTTAACCTTGATACTAACCGAGTCATGGAGACATCTGATGTCACCTTCGACGAGACCATGGTTTGTCCTTCTTCTCGTTTTGAGCGTGCAGGTGATCATGAGGTTGGCGAGCCTCTTTTTGATGATGAGGAAGAAGGTGCTGAAGGGATGGACGACCCAACACCTCCTCCACCTGTTGTGCCGCAAAGAGCGGCTTCTACTACGACTCACGGCCCCGATCCCTCTTCTTCATCTTTGGGGCCGTGGGATCCGCCACCTCGAGCGGTACCCTTTGTACCCGAGGAGGCGCCAGCTGCTGTTGAGGGGGAGGCTACATCAGTTCGGGAGGCACCATGACACATCCAGCGCCAGCACCCGCCTCAATAGATGATCGACAGCATCGGCGAACGTGTCACTCGGTCAAGGTCACAACAAATCTCTCACTTTGCTCATTCTGCATTCGTTGCTGATTTTGAACCCCGAGATGTTGGACACACTTTATCTGATCCAGATTGGGTCAATGTCATGCATGAGGAGTTAGAAAATTTTGAAAGAAATCGGGTTTGGGTTCTTGTTCCTCCTCCTCCTGAGTGTCATCCTATTGGGACAAAATGGGTTTTCAAAAACAAACAAGGAGAGGATGGCCATGTTGTGAGAAACAAGGCCAGACTAGTAGCCCAGGGGTATAGTCAGAAGGAGGGGATAGACTATGAGGAGACTTTTGCTCCTGTAGCTCGTTTGGAGGAAATTAGGATACTCTTGGCTTTTGCTGCATCCAAAGGGTTTAAACTTTTTCAAATGGATATCAAGAGTGCCTTCTTAAACGGCTACATACAAGATGAAGTGTATGTGAGACAACCCCCCGGTTTCAAAAATCCCAAGTTTCCAAACCATGTTTTTAAACTTCACAAAGCTTTGTATGTTTTGAAACAAGCCCCTAGAGCCTGGTATGATAGGTTGAAAACCTTTTTGCTTGCTAAGGATTTTAAAATGGGATGTGCGGATAAAATGCTCTTTCTCCTCAAGCAAGGCAATGATACTCTCTTGGTCCAGATTTACGTGGATGATATCATTTTCGGTGGTTCTTCTCATGCTTTGGTTGCTAAGTTTGCAGACACTATGAGCAGGGAGTTTGAGATGAGCATGATGGGCGAGTTGACGTTTTTCTTCGGGTTGTGTCGGTGTTTCGACCCCGGGGGTATGACACCAACTAGTAATATGATCGCGTGCTCCCTTCCTGGATGGTGATGCAAGATGACACAAGGGTTTATCCTGGTTCGGGCAAAGAAGGACCTACGTCCAGCGGGGGGAGGAGGTTCTTGTATTACTTGCACCTAAGTGCTTGTACAGGGGCAATACAAACTCAACGAGCGTGGACGAGAGTCTGGACTCGTGTGTATGTCGTGTGGACTCATGTGCGTGAAGGGCCCTGGTGTCCTCTTTTATAGAACAAGAGAAAGCCAGGGTAACACAGGAGTGACATGTACAACGCCCAATACGGCGAAGGGATGGAATTCTGTCTTGTCGAGGTCACTAGAGCCGGCGTTGGGGTTGTTGTTGAGGCGTCCTTCAAGTGTGGCTTCCATCCCGGGCGCGGAACTGGAGGCGTGGCGACGTGGAGGCCGTGCAGAGCCCATTCCGGCACGTACAGGACGTGGCAGGGTCCCTCCGGGTCTTGGGGTACCTGTCCTCCAATAGCATCAAAGCAGTCAGGGCTGGAGGGGCGCAGGGCCAGCCTCGAGGTGGCGCCTACGGGGGGCTCGAGCCCCCGCAGGTATGGGCAAGTCCCGGAAAACCCGGCTGTACAGCGGGAATTCAGGCCTCAAGATGTGGCTCGAGTGTGCTACAGTGCAGGGTATGGCCTAACAGTGCTGTACTTGTGCTTTTTTGCCCATGCTTGTGGTGAAAACAAGGTTTGACTCTGGCCCCGGTTCACTTTGGCATACGTCGTGTACCAGAGGATGTGACCGGAGTAGGTGGACGCATTAAATGCGCAGTATGGGGCTGGTATCCGATGTCTGGCGCTGCTTGAGGGAGGTATGATGTGTCTCGAGGGATAGGTTACCGTGTTAGAGAGGCTCGGGGTCCCCACGTGGGGTCTCGAGGAACGGTGTATGGCTGTAGTGGGCTCGAGGCCTATGTGCCGGGGCTCGAGAGGTAGGCTACCATGAGGCGGTCGGTAAGGCTTTGGCGGGCTCGGGCTTCCTGGCGGTGGGCCGGCGTTGTAGTCCTCGAGGGGTTGGTTTTTTAGGGGGTTAGACTAGTTAGGTCTCTTATTAATTGGTGCTCTAGGTTTAACTTATTTGTTTTGCATTGATTGGGGGTACCCCTTTTGTGGTCCCCCGACAGGTTGCAAATCAAGCAATCCTAGAGTGGACGTTCGTGCACCAGGGCAAGTACACCAAGGACATCCTAAAGAAGTTCGACATGGGTGAGGCAAGCCTCTTCCAACACCCATGCCGACCACGGCGGCCCTGGATGCGGATGTGGATGGAGAAGCTGTGGACCAGAAGGAGTACCGGAGTATGATCGGGTCGCTGCTGTACCTGACGGCGACACGCCGGGACATCCAGTTCGCGGTGTGTCTGTGCGCGCGATTTCAGTCGTCGCCGCGCACTTCTCACCGTCAGGCGGTCAGGCGCATTATGAGGTACTTATGCATCACTCCAGAATTTGGGATTTGGTATTCTGCTTCCTCCACCCTCTCCGTTTGCGGTTATTCTGATGCCGATTTTGCTGGTTGCCTCATTGATCGCAAGTCCACTTCTGGGACTTGACAGTTTATTGATTCTTCTCTTGTATCGTGGTCTTCTCGCAAGCAGTCTAGTGTCGCCCAGTCTACCACGGAGGCTGAGTATGTTGCTGCGGCTAGCTGCTGTTCCCAGTTGCTTTGGATGATGGCCACTTTGCGTGATTTTGGTCTGAGCTTTTCTCGCGTTGCTTTGCTTTGTGACAGCATGAGTGCTATTAGTGTTGCTAAGAACCCCATGCTGCACTCTAAGACCAAACACAATGATGTGCGCTTTCATTTTCTGCGAGACCACTATGAGAAGGGTGATATCGACCTTCGCCATGTCGATACTCATCATAAGTTGGCTGATATTTTCACCAAGCCTTTGGACCAATCAACATTTGCTATGTTGAGAGGTGAGCTTGGTGTGTGTCTCCCCTTTTAGATGGGGGAAACATTTTTGACTCGTGTAATATAAACTGACTTTGTGTTTTTCATTTGATTTCTTCATGCATCTTTGCATTTCATCTTGCATATTTACATTCAGAGCTTCATGAATATAATCTTTGGAATGTGGCTATGCTCTGTATAGTATTTGCTCTGATGCTTTATCTTGTAGCTTATGCTCTTTCTGATCACTAATGCATATTGTGAGCTGAGCTATTTTTGAATGGTGAACCTGCTTAATGAACATAAAACTTGAAACTGTTCACCATTGAGATATGCAACTAGCATGTGTAGGATGTGTATAATTCACTCGTGCTTTTCATCTATGCTAGGTTGCTATGTCTCTAGTTCTGAGTCATTCACTTGCTTGGTATGTTCATATTCTGAGATAAAATTTGAACCAAGCTAAGTAAATTGGAAAGATCGAGATGGGACTGCTTGTCAGCACATCATAGTTTTGAGACTGTTTCTCATTGAACCTTGAGTTAAACTTAAGTTGTGTAGTGTATGACCAAAACTGTTGCTTTAAGCTTCTGATTGCTTCTGCATAGGCTTCGCACAGTTGAAAAGTTAGGCGATGACAAGCTTTCAACCTCTCGCAATCACATGCTGAAATTTTAACTTGCGTAATTTAACCGCTGCAACTCCGATAAAATTTGAGTACACAAGTCTATGTTTCACTCTATAGCATGATGATTGAACCTTGCTAGGGGTAGTTCACCTTGTATACATGTTTAGCACTTGGTTGACTTCCTGTCTATACATGTTTGATGCTATTTTGATGGTGAATACTTTTTTGGCTAAAAACTGCTCACTTTGCTCACATGTTCATATTTCGCTTTTGGTGATCAGTTTGAGCCTTTGCTAGCATTCTGTGCATTTTATGAGTCATCGGATCAGCACTCTGTCGAGCATCTTCTTATTCTATCGACTATATTTCTGAAGCTGCTAACTTGCATTTCTGACTCATGCATTTTGGAAGGGGGAGTTTTGCTTGATGGTGCATTTTCAACTAAGGGGGAGAAAATTGAAAAATCATGAGTGCCTTCTGTGTTCAACTAAGGGGGAGTTGAACTAAGGGGGATATTTCCTAGTTGTATGTACCATTCGAGGGGGAGTTTGCTCGTTGCTGCATTTTCGAGCTGGTAACAGTTGGTTCGGAGCATTTTTGGTAGCTAGTTGTGTTAAGCCCTTGCCTCTTTCTTGAGGAACTAGCACCTTTGATCTTTTATGCTCTTCAGCTGATTTCTAGCTTTCTTGCTTTCTTCAGTTGGCATTGAGCTTCCTCGCTAGCGGTGTTGAGCCCATTCTGCCTCTTCTTGAGGGCTAGCTCTATTTTGCTTGAATTTCAGTTGATTCTTCAATTGGTATCAAACTTTCATGCTAGTGGTGTTGAGCCTGTTCTACCTCTTCTTGAGGGCTAGCTTTGCTTTGCTTGGTTGCGTCCAGCCGTTGCCCATGTCTTTGGGAACTAAGTTGTTTTGCTCTTTCCACTTGACCTTCTTCGGCTTTGATATGCTTTTGGGTCATTTGGTCGAGTTCTCTCTCTTTCTTCCTTCCTATCTCAATTCCATTATGATTTGTGTTGGTAGTTGACAATGCACTCATCAATGGGGAGATTGCGGATACATGGGTGTATGCCAAGTCTCTGAGTGATGAGTGATTGTCACCGGAGATAATGCACATGTTCTTTGGCTTTTGTTGTGCAGGTGTCGAGCACGGATACAGTGATCAAAGGCAAGGTGAAGGTCAAGTAGAGACGTGCCGTGCCGATGGACCGAGAGTGGAGAAGGGCAGACGTGAGGCTTGGACTGCGGGACTTGTGGCTCGAGGATCAGCTGTGGTGGCTGAGAGCCTGGGACAGCGACGAGCGAAGACTTGCGGGCACGGTGTTGCTTGGGTCGAGGACCTGGGGACACATGTTGGTGGATGGGGTGCACGAGCGGTGCATCCCCTCGACGGCTCGGTTTGGTGGTTGAGCCACAGAAAAACCACCGAGTGGACAGTTTCTACGTTTGGGCCTCAAAACCTGGGCGCTGATGGTTTCCGAGTTTGGGCCAAAAAACTCGGGCTGAGGACGGTTTCCAGGTTTGGGCCTCAAAACCTGGGCGCTGCGGGTTTCTGAGTTTGGGCCACAAAACTCAGGCGATGGACGGCTGGTTTCCCGGTTTCGGCCTCAAAACCGGGGGTTGGTCGTGAAGGCTGGTTTCCCGGTTTGGGCCACAAAACCGGGGGCGAAGTCCGGGAAAAGGACGAGTGGAGCGGTGGCGGCACGTGGCGGCAATCGGTGAGGTTGCGTCGAGGCAACGCTACCAGTTGTGCGGGCATGGCCGTCGTATCACCAGCATCTTCGAGTTGGTCCAGAATAACCATAGGGTTTAGCTGGTTCGCTCTGTAATTAATGAGGGGTAGAGTAGGAATTAGAATTATGATAAGTAGAGGGAGACACCCTCCTCCCATTCTATCTCAGTCATTTGCTCTTTTGCTTCTAGGGTTTCCTGCTCTCCCCATCCTCTGCTGTAGCGAAATGAGATCCACAGAGAAGACAATCATACCTCTGTGTCCGTGACATTTTGAGGAAGTGAGACCGTAATCTCACTGTTGTAGCGTGTGGTAGCCACACGGTTGCAAATTCGTGGTTGTGATTCGCATTTTGTTCTAGTTCTTCGCATTTTGCAAATTCGTGGTTTTTCCCATTGATCGATCTTTCTACTTGGTGCGTCCTTTGCAAATCCGTTTGAACCAAGATGTTCTAGATCGTGAGGCACTTCTTTCCACAGAAGGAATTCACCTCTAACCTCATAAGCTAGTAGATCGGTCGATTTTTGTCTCAGATCAAGTTTCTCTCCCTTCCCCCGAATTTCTTCGATTCATCGATTTGGAGATAGGTTCGAGCCATGATCTATTAGAGATAGCTCACTATCCTCCTTGTGACTCCTCTCACCAAGTTTGATCCCTAGAGGATTCATTTTGGGTGAGTTTGGATCGAATCGGTGGACGAACAGCCAGTTTCGGGGTGACCGGACGCTTGACACGGGTTGACCGGACGCTCAGGTCCAGAGTCCGGTCGTTGAAGTTTTTGTTCTGCTCGTTTTCGGCTGACATGATCGAACGCTCGGTTGAGCCCTGACCGGACGCGACACACTCACTGTTCATCGCTTGATTGTTCTCTCATCGGACGCTGGACACCTGACCGAACGCACCAGCTCCGAGAGTCCGGTCAGAAACAATAAGGTCCAAAACAGGATTTTGGTTGACAGGACGTGTCCGGTGGTACTTGACCGGACGCTCACCAGAGTCCGGTCAGTTCTGATTTACGCTGTCTTGTCCGCAGTTTGTTCGTCCAACTTTTGATTTGAGTTCCGCTTGTTGCGTTGGATTCCTGACTTCGTGCTCTACAGAAATCGGGCTTCTCGCTTTACAAAATAGCCTGGGTAAGGGAATTTTTGTGGTGTCCCGCTGTGTTCCTAGGGAACATCCACCTATTCTCTTCGGTCGTGGACATCGCGCGCATCGGTTTTGCTCTTGGGGTTGATTTTCGGGACAGAAGCCTAAACTTTTTGAAAGGAAATTTTGAGCTCCCATTCACCCCCCCCTCTGGTCGCCTTGTTATTGCATTCTCGGTCCTTCATGGGCGAGTTGACGTTTTTCCTCGGGTTGCAAATCAAGCAATCCTGAGAGGGGACGTTCGTGCACCAGGGCATGTACACTAAGGACAACCTGAAGAAGTTCGACATTGGTGAGGCCAAGCCTCTTACAACACCCATGCCGACCACGGCGGCCCTGGATGCGGATGTGGATGGAGAAGCAGTGGACCAGAAGGAGTACCGGAGTATGATCGGGTCGCTGCTTTACTTGACGGCAACACGCCCGGACATCCAGTTCGCGGTATGTCTGTGCGCGCGATTTCAGTCGTCGCCGCGCACTTCTCACCGTCAGGCGGTCAAGCGCATTATGAGGTACTTATGCTTCACTCCAGAATTTGGGATTTTGTATTCTGCTTCCTCCACCCTCTCCCTTTGTGGTTATTCTGATGCCGACTTTGCTGGTTGCCGTATTGATCGCAAGTCCACTGAGAACATATATGATGAATGATTGACTTTGATGAGGAAGGTTTGAGGCTTTTACCCGGTTTAGTCCATATCTTGCTATGCGCTTATTGTTTATGACTAACCGGTGGCGTTGAGTTGTGTGGTGTTTCTGTGTTGGTGTGCGTGTGCAACATGTGTCTCTTGGCTGTGTTGATGTGCAGGTGTGGAGCTCGGATACAGTGGTCAATGGCGAGGTGATGGTCAAGTGGAGACGTGCCGTGCCGACGGACCGGGAGCGGTGAAGGATGGGCGTGCCGTGCGACGGACATGCCATGCCGAGGTACCCAGAGCGGTGAAGGGCGGACGTGAGGCTTGGACTGACGGACCAGAGGCCAGAGGACCAGCTGTGGTAGCTGGCACGTGGCATCGGCGAGCAAGACCACATGGGGATGTGCGGTGCATCGGCCGAGTCGGGATGACGGCGTCGCGTCACTTGGCAGGAGGTCGGACATGGGCTTCCGTGCGGCGCAAGTGCCGTCGGCCGAGTCAAGGTGGATGGCGAAGGCGTTGTGCCCGGCGTGGAGGCTGGACATGCATCGGCATCGGTGCCGGTGGTCGGGGTGTGCGAACCACATCCCGTCTACGGTGCGGGTTCGGTAGCTGAGCCTCAAAAAGCTATCATCGACGGTTTCTAGGTTTGGGCCTCAAAACCTGGGCGCGCGGGTTTCCGAGTTTGGGCCTCAAAACTCGGGATGGACGGTTTCCAGGCTTGGGCCTCAAAACCTGGGCTGGCGGGTTTCCGAGTTTGGGCCTCAAAACTCGGGGTGGACGGTTTCCCGGTTTGGGCCTCAAAACCGGGGGTTGGTCCGAAAGGACGGTCGACGCGTGGCGGCGTGGAGAGGCTGGCGCAGCGGCGAAGCTATCCACGAGTAGGCGCGGTGGTCGACGTGACGGCACATGGCGGCATCCGGGAGGTCGCGTCGAGGCGAAGCTACCGGATGTGCGGGCGTGGCCGTCGGATGAAGATCGTCAGGACTGGACGGTTTTACCCGTGGGGGGTATTTGGGTTGAGTGCTTAATGTAAGGGCGTTTTGGTCTTCGGACGTGCACCTATATATATGAGGGGGCTGCTAGGGCAGCAGTATCCTTGGCAATCCATAGGAGCGGTGTCACTCTCATTTTGCTGTTTGTGAGAGGAGGCTAGGGTTAGGGAGAGACAGGCTCTTGTTCTCGAGCTTTTCGCCATCCAAGCTTTGATCTGCTGGAGTGGCTTGTAGCCCGACACCGAGTGCTTAATGAATCATCCATTCCTCTGAATCCAAGGGTCAAATTCGTGGTGGAATTCGCGTTTTGATTTTGTTCTTCGTGTTCTCCGCGTTCTCCTTTTTCTCCACGATTATCTCCTCCCCCGATCTCCCTCTTCGCTGCGTCTTTTGCGATTCCGTTTAAATCAACTTGTTCTTTGATGTGAGGAGAACATTTCGACCGAAGGAATTCATCTCTATCCTCACGAACAAGTAGATCGAGCCGAAATCGTTTTCGTTCTTCGTTCTTCCCCTTTTACGGTGTTCATCGGATTTCTCATGGTGTAGTTGGATTGAAGCGATGATATACTAGGATTAGCTTCCCAACACGTAGAAGAACACTAGGGTGAAGTTTGGTCGTGGCCCCGTTCGATTTGGTGAAGATCCAATCGATTTTGGTTTTGACCCGAGCAGTTTTTGTGCTTTCTGGGAGATCGGGGACAGTCCGCCATATTAGCCGCGGACAGTCCGCCGTAGGCGCGGACAGTCCGCCAGGTTAGGCGCGGACAGTCCGGCCATCGGGCTCCAGCCGATTCAGTGGCTGCGCAGCTCGGTTGGTTAGGTCAACAGTGACCGGCGGACAGTCCGCCAGTGTTGGGCGCGGACAGTCCGGGCCTGAGCAGAGTCGTTCCAGCAGCTTTGCTGTTTTTCACGTTTAGCCGGCGGACAGTCCGCCAGGACCCGCGGACAGTCCGGGGTCCTCATCGGACGCGGCTTCGGGCAGGCATCGGACGCTCTTCGTTCACTGTTCATGTGAACCGCGGACAGTCCGGCGTGCAAACCGCGGACTGTCCGGGACCCGTCCAGCAGCAGTTGCAGAACAGTTTGTTTTTGGGTCTTTTGCCGGCAGACAGTCCGGACTCCCAGGCGCGGACAGTCCACCCTTGACCGGACAGTCCGGCACCAGCAGCCCGGACAGTCCGGGATCCTGCTCAGAGCTGATTTTCAGTGCATTGGCTCTCCCGGCTTTTC
Organism: Coix lacryma-jobi var. lacryma-jobi; assembly: GCA_009763385.1. NCBI lineage: Eukaryota > Viridiplantae > Streptophyta > Magnoliopsida > Poales > Poaceae > Coix > Coix lacryma-jobi. The sequence continues at coordinate 72,666,521 of CM019826.1, forward strand.
CGCTTCGTTTCCGGACTTCTCGTTTGCTCCTAGAGTTCACCAAGGAACCTCTCTACATATCTTTGCTACGTGTTAGCATTGGTATTTGGAGGAATCCCGACGTAGCCCTCTATCTACGTTTGGGAGTCAGTTTTTAGGCACGAACTTGACTCGGAGTTTTGGGAGTTTTGGGTTTGCTCCCTTGTGTGGTGCCTCGCTGTGATCCTAGGGATCATCCACCCTCTTTCTAGGGTCGTGGGCATCGCGTTTGAGTCCAAAGCTTTTGGGGTTGATTTTGTTGGGACAGACGCCGTAATTTCGAGAAGAAATTTTTAGGCTCCCATTCACCCCCCCTCTGATCGCCTTGCTTTAGCATTTTCGGTCCTTCAATTGGTATCGGAGCTAGTTAAGAATCTCTCTACCTTAACCGGTTCTGGATCCGCGAAGGCGACCTTTTAGAGTGGTTTGGCTTCCGACGTGGTTTGTCGAGGTGTTGAGCTTTTGCTTTGCTAACACTAACGGTGCTTTTTGAAGTAGCACCTAGCTCTTCTTCAAGTATGTCTTTGTCATTCAGCATGAATGGTTCCATGGATGACATCTTTGGAAGAAGGAGGAGTGCAGTTGATGAGAGGGATCACGAGGTGAACGATCTGCTGATCCTTCTACGAGATGACGAGCTTTCACCGGAGGATCTTCTATGTCAAATTGGCAAGGCCAAGAAAGGTACTCTCGCTTCGAGTCTTGTGACCTTGCAAAATCTTTATGAGGCTCGATCTAGGAATGTTGAGCTTTGTAGTACCTTGCGTAGAAAGGTCGAAAAGTTGAAATGCTCCATTGCTAGTTTGAAGTCTAGTGCATCTTTGCCTTGCACCTCCTGTAGTGACATGGTTAGGAAGAATGATGAGCTAAGCTTTTCCCTTGCTAGCTTAAAGTCTGAGAATGAAATGTTGATATCTAATGCTTCCAAACCATGTTTAGTTTGCACTAACTTAAGCAAGGACCTTGATTGTGCTAAAACTGAAATAGCCTTGCTAAAGTCGGATGCTTTGTTACCATGTGTTTCATGTGAGTCTTTGCTTGCTGAAATCAATAATTTAAAATTGACTCACTCCACATGTGTAGATGAACTTGAGCATGCTAGGGCTGAAATTATTGAGATAAATGCTAGGCCTTGTAGCTTGTGCTCTTTGAATAAAGATGCTTGCCTTACTTCTTGTGCTAGTCATGATTCGTTGCTTGATGTGAATGGTGATGTTTCTTCCACCGATTTCATTTGCACATCATGCATTGATTTGGAAAAAGAAGTTTTGGTTTTGAAGCAAATGCGCGATGATATGAGCGCTAAGTTGGTTGAGCACAATGATATGAGTGCCAACCTTGAGAGGGAAGTCGAACTCTTGCATACCACATATGCCAAGTGCATTAGAGAGGAGATGGAAAATATGAAAAACACTCCTTGTGGTACTTGTGACCGCCTCATTTTTGAAAATAAGGTTTTGGCCAAAAGATGCAAGAGTCTTTGTGTTAAGTCTTTTGAATCACGCATTTTTTCCAACTCCGATGTTGATGTTTCCAAGTCTGCATCTTTGCAACCGGAGTTGAGTTCTTGTGTTGCGCGTGAGTCTTTTGACAATAGCACTTGTGCCAAGGTTTCGGATAGCTCTTTCATAGCTACTCCTAACCTTGATGTTTCTTCGAGTGATGTCCAAGGGACTTCTCTTGTCAAGGGTGCTTCTCATATTTTTGGGACTCGTGCTCCCAATCCGGTTTTCCATTGCACCTTTTGCAAGAAGGAGGGACATTCGCTCAATTTTTGTTTTCGCCGTGTCAATCACGAGCGGCGTATTCGAGCTAAGGCTTTTAGGAAGCCGCGTAGCCTTTCCCATGGCACGTGTGCTCCTAGTGTTGGCACCAAGTCTCTTGTTGATGCTTCTTGTTTAAGCCCCAAGGGACTTCTCACTTGTCAGAGAATGGTGTGCCTTCCAGTAGGCCTTTGCACCATTGCTCTTTTTGTGAGAAAGATGGGCATCAAGAAAGCTTTTGTTATCGGCGTGCCAAACGCTTGTGCCAAGCTTGCTCTTCTAGGAAGATGGTGGTTCATAGCCCTTCTCATGGCATGAACGCTTCTGCTCCTAGTAAGAAGCCCATTTTTGTTGATGGGATTTATGACTCCTTTTCTAGTGGGATAGATCATGGTCGTGGACATGCTTCTAGTGCTTCTTCTCTTGGTCCACGTCATGCTTTTCATGATGCTTCTATTGGTTCTTCTACAAAGACCTTGGAAGATGTGTGCCTCTTTTCCCGTGGTACGACTCGTTCTTCTCCTCGAGTTGTCCTTTTGAGGAATGCTTCCAAGGGTGCTTCACAATTGCATTTGAACCAACATTTGCATAATGCTAACCCACATGATAAGTTGAGATTTGTGACCAAGTCCTGGATTCCCAAGTACATGCTTGCTAACCCTTCGGGATCCAAGACTCGGGTTACTTTGTCCTCTTGTGTGTAGATATGAGGACGCGGGGTGGAGAACATGCGCATGATGGAGCTTGATCTTTTAGATGTGATCAAGATTTGATGGTTCTCTACACCCCGCCTAGATTTGCCTCCTAAGAGGCTTTTGCTACTCGGTGAGCATTCTTTTACACTCATACCTTGTACATCCATGTTCTATGCCTTGTGGTATGAGATGATCTTTTATGTGCTCACTTGTATAGTTGTTACATGTACATTTTCTTTTGTATCATGTTTTTGCTTTAGTCTAGCATGTGCTATCTTGTATATCATGTCATGATAGCTTTGTGTACAGCTTTGGTGGTTAATCCACTTTTCATGCTAGTCTGTGATCCTCATGAACATTATGCCATGCTTTACCTTATTTCTTCATGAGCTTTACATGTATAGGTATGACGTTCATGAGGTGTCACTTTTCAGCTGCTAGTTTTGGTTAGCTACATGTATCCTGTTGATATGATTAGTTTGAGCATTAGCCTTTCCTCAATTTTATCATGTTACATGCTTTTGGATCTATTGCTATCATTATCTTGCATTGTAGCATGTGTTGAGACCTAGGCTATGTTTGGGTTGATCATGTCTTTAGGCTGCATTTTGCTCCATAGTGCTTTATCCTGTTGCATGGTAGTCTTGTCTAGTTTGGATTCATATCTCCTTGCGGTATCATTCATAGGTAGGCCTCTTTTGTTGAGTGTTCACCTTATACTTTCATGTGACTAACCGTTTTCGTGGAGACCTTGAGGTCACACTAGACGAGACAATGCCTTGTGTTTTCTTCTGCTTTTGAGTGTGCAGGAGAACAGGAGCCTGGAGAGAGCTTTTCGGCTCATGAACCCGATTCCACTTCTTCCACGTCTTGGGGTTCCGATCGAGCAGCTCTCCAGCGAGCACTAGCAGCACCTGGGGGAGCGACAGCATCAGGCGAGGGGGAGACGACTTCGGCGAGGCAGATGCCCCGAAGATTTCAGCAAGTTCAGGCGTCCCCTCGGGCATCACACCAGCAGGCGGTCATGCGTTTCATGAGGTACCTCCGACACACTTCTGAGTTCGGTTTTTGGTACACTCCTTCTTCGACCCCTCTCTGCTGTGTGGTCTTTTCGATGTGGTTTTTCCTGGCTGTCGCTTGAGCGTTTCTTGGCTCTTCTCTTGTGAGTCTGGTGTGTGTTTCCCTTTTAGTTGGGGAAGCATTTTGCTTGTTGTACCTTAGTTGGACTTCTCCGATACCCCTTTGCTTTGGGTTTTCCTTTCTAGGCTAGTTTTGCTTTGTCCTTGATAGACTAGCTTTTGCATGCATTTCATCATGTACACTAGTGCATTTTTTAGAGCTTCATGTTTAGAGCAATGAGAATGAGATTATACTCTTTTTGGTATGCCTTGTTTATACATGATGATGCTTGTAGCTTAGGCTCTTTTTGATCACTTGATACATGTTATGAGCTAAGCTATTTTTGCAAATGGTGAACTTGACCAATCAACTATGAAACTTTTAATTTGTTCACCATTGAGTTTGGCAACTAGCATGGGTAGGATGTGTTGAGATCACTTGTGCTATCTTTTGTATGCTAGGTTGCTATGTCTCTTGCATTGAGTCATTCACTTGCTTGGTTTGTTCATATTTACCTTGTGCTTAAAATTTGATCCAAGTCTAAGTGAAATGAAAAGATCGAGATGGGATTGCATGTGTCAGCACCTCACGGTATCGAGACTGTTTCTCATTGCACATTTGAGTTAAACTTGAGCCGTGTAGTGTAAGACCGAAACCGGTGCTTTAAGCTACCGATTGCTTTTGTTGCATAGGCTTAGCCCGGTAGAAAAGTTAGGCAATGACCATGTTTTTAACCTCTCGCAATCACATGCTTTAATATGAACTTCTGTTAATACCGCTGAAATCTCCGATAAAATATTGAAAATAACACAAGTCTATGCTTCACTCTATTGCATGATGATTGAACTTTGCTAGGGGTAGTTCACCTTGTATACTTGAGTTAGCACTTGGTTGATTTCCTGTCTATTCATGCTAAGTGCTATTTTAGTGGTGGACTCCTTTTCAAATGGCTTAAAACTGCTCATGTGCTTAATTGTTCATATTTCATATTCATTTGATCAGTTTGAGCCTTTGCTAGCATTTGTATTGTTTTCTACACCTTCAGGGCAGCACCCTTTTGAGCATCTTTTCATTCTGATTGCTATACACTTGAAGCTGTTGCATTGTGCATATCATGCATTTTTAGCTTAGTGTACATCCCCCCAGCTCCGTTACACTACATGGTCACTTTTCAGTGCTTTTCTCTCCCCCATATGCTTTTGGTTGATGACTTGTCTTGTGTTTGTGTCAACTTTGTGAAAAATGTCAAAACCCCTCAGCATGTTCCCTTTTGTCAAGGGGGAGAAGCTGTTTTCAAGGGGGAGCTTGAGTGTTGGCACAAAGGGGAGAGTCATGCATTTTGGGGAGAGCTTTGAGCGAGGGGGAGTTTAGCTCTTTTATGTTCTTCTTCACTCGGTATAGCTCTTTTATGTGTCTCAATTGGTATCCATCTCTTGGTATGGAATGCAATTGGTGTCATGAGCTTTGTGCATAGCTTTTGTATATAAGCTTGATTTCAGAGGGAGTCGCTTTTGTCTTGCTGCTTCTCCGCGTGCTCCGAGTGTTTGTGCTCCATTTAGTGTTGAGCCTCTCTTGTGGTTCTTCTCAGTCGGTATCGAGCCTGCTAGTCGTGTTGAGCCATTTTTGCCTCTGTCTAGAGGGACTAGCAGTTTTTTGCTTGGTATTTTCGATTGGTATAAGACCCTTCAGCTAGTTGCGTCGAGCCTATGTGCCTCTGTCGTGAGGAGCTAGCTGTTTTTACCAATTCTTGGTTGATTGTGATTTGTTGCATTCTAATGCGTTGTTTCAGCCTCAATTGGTATCGAGCATTGAGCTAGTGGTGTTGAGCCTTTTCTGCCTCTTCTTGAGGACTAGCTCAGTTTTGACTTGGTTGCGTCGAGCCGTTGCCCATGTCTTTGGGAACCAAGTTTTTCACTCTGTGTGATCGAGTTTTACTCTTTGATGAGTTGCTGCTCCGATCCCTTACTTGGTTGCGTTGAGCCGTTGCCCATGTCTTTGGGGACCAAGTTATGTCTCATGACAAGTGATTTTGTTCTTTGCCCTCCGATGGCTTTTGATCACTTGAATGAGATTTTCGGTTATGGTATCTCAAACCATCTCTTGTGCCTAGTTTTTGTCAATTCAATCATCAAGGGGGAGAAAGAGAAAGAGAGAGAGAAAAGGGGGAGAAATTTACCCAAAACCAAGTGAATAAGTACCTTGGTCTCTCTTTTGTGATGATTGTTTGACAATTTATTTGAGATTGGTTTTCGAGTGCCTTTTGGGTTTCATGAAACTCTTGTTTATCTTGACTCTTCGGTAGTGTGGAGGCTTTGCCCGCTTTTCCCGTTTCTTTCGGGACCGAGAGCTTTTATTTGGAGTTTTCATGACCCTTCCTCATTTGAAGTAGCCTTGTGTTCGCTTTTGCTTGGCTTTTGGGCACTTGGATGAGCCTTGCCTTCAAACCCTTCCTTTGTGGTTTATTTTTTAGTCAATGCATTCATCAAGGGGGAGATTGAGAACATATATGATGAATGATTGACTTTGATGAGGAAGGTTTGAGGCTTTTACCCGGTTTAGTCCATATCTTGCTATGCGCTTATTGTTTATCACTAACCGGTGGCGTTGAGTTGTGTGGTGTTTCTGTGTTGGTGTGCGTGTGCGACATGTGTGTCTTGGCTGTGTTGATGTGCAGGTGTGGAGCTCGGATACAGTGGTCAATGGCGAGGTGAAGGTCAAGTGGAGACGTGCCGTGCCGATGGACCGGGAGCGGTGAAGGATGGGCGTGCCGTGCGGCGGACATGCCATGCCGAGGTACCCAGAGCGGTGAAGGGCGGACGTGAGGCTTGGACTGACGGACCAGAGGCCAAAGGACCAGCTGTGGTAGTTGGCACGTGGCATCGGCGAGCAAGAGCACATGGGGATGTGCGGTGCATCGGCCGAGTCGGGACGACGGCGTCGCGTCACTTGGTGGGAGGTCGGACATGGGCTTGCGTGCGGCGCAAGTGCCGTCGGCCGAGTCAAGGTGGATGGCGAAGGCGTTGTGCCCGGCGTGGAGGCTGGACATGCATCGGCATCGGTGCCGGTGGTCGGGGTGTGCGAACCACATCCGTCTACGGTGCGGGTTCGGTAGCTGAGCCTCAAAAAGCTACCATCGATGGTTTCCAGGTTTGGGCCTCAAAACCTGTGCGCGCGGGTTTCCGAGTTTGGGCCTCAAAACTCGGGATGGACGGTTTCCAGGCTTGGGCCTCAAAACCTGGGCTGGCGGGTTTCCGAGTTTGGGCCTCAAAACTCGGGGTGGACGGTTTCCCGGTTTGGGCCTCAAAACCGGGGGTTGGTCCGAAAGGACGGTCGACGCGTGGCGGCGTGGAGAGGCTGGTGCAGCGGCGAAGCTATCCACGAGTAGGCGCGGTGGTCGACGTGACGGCACGTGGCGGCATCCGGGAGGTCGCGTCGAGGCGAAGCTACCGGATGTGCGGGCGTGGCCGTCGGATGAAGATCGTCAGGACTGGACGGTTTTACCCCTGGGGGGTATTTGGGTTGAGTGCTTAATGTAAGGGCGTTTTGGTCTTCGGACGTGCGCCTATATATATGAGGGGTGCTGCTAGGGCAGCAGTATCCTTGGCAATCCTTAGGAGCGGTGTCACTCTCATTTTGCTGTTTGTGAGAGGAGGCTAGGGTTAGGGAGAGACAGGCTCTTGTTCTCGAGCTTTTCGCCATCCAAGCTTTGAGCTGCTAGAGTGGCTTGTAGCCCGACACCGAGTGCTTAATGAATCATCCATTCCTCTGAATCCAAGGGTCAAATTCGTGGTGGAATTCGCATTTTAATTTTGTTCTTCGTGTTCTTCGCGTTCTCGTTTTTCTCAACGATTTTCTCCTCCGCCGATCTCCCTCTTCGCTGCGTCTTTTGCGATTCCGTTTGAATCAACTTGTTCTCTGATGTGAGGAGAACATTTCGACCGGAGGAATTCATCTCTATCCTCACGAACAAGTAGATCGAGCCAAAATCGTTTTCGTTCTTCGTTCTTCCCCTTTTACGGTGTTCTTCGGATTTCTCATGGTGTAGTTGGATTGAAGCGATGATATCCTAGGATTAGCTTCCCAACACGTAGAAGAACACTTGGGTGAAGTTTGGTCGCGGCCCTGTTCGATTTGGTGAAGATCCAATCGATTTTGGTTTTGACCCGAGCAGTTTTTGTGCTTTCTGGGAGATCGCGGACAGTCCGCCATATTGGCCGCGGACAGTCCGCCATAGGCGCGGACAGTCCGCCAAGTTAGGCACGGACAGTCCGGCCATCGGGCTCCAGCCGATTCAGTGGCTGCGCAGCTCGGTTGGTTAGGTCAACAGTGACCGGCGGACAGTCCGCCAGTGTTGGGCGCGGACAGTCCGGGCCTGAGCAGAGTCGTTCCAGCACCTTTGCTGTTTTTCACATTTAGCCGGCGGACAGTCCGCCAGGACCCGCGGACAGTCCGGGGTCCTCATCGGACAAGGCTTCGGGCAGGCATCGGACGCTCTTCGTTCACTGTTCATGTGAACCGCAGACAGTCCGGCGTGCAAACCGCGGACTGTCCGGGACCCGTCCAGCAGCTGTTGCAGAACAGTTTGTTTTTGGGTCTTTTGCCGGCGGACAGTCCGGACTCCCAGGCGTGGACAGTCCGCCGGACAGTCCGGCACCAGCAGCCCGGACAGTCCGGAATCCTGCTGAGAGCTGATTTTCAATGCGTTGGCTCTCCCAGCTTTTCCGCTTCGTTTCCGGACTTCTCGTTTGCTCCTAGAGTTCACCTAGGAACCTCTCTACATATCTTTGCTACGCGTTAGCATCGGTATTTGGAGGAATCCCGACGTTGCCCTCTATCTACGTTTGGGAGTCGGTTTTTAGGCACGAACTTGACTCGGAGTTTTGGGAGTTTTGGGTTTGCTCCCTTGTGTGGTGCCTCGCTGTGATCCTAGGGATCATCCACCCTGTTTCTAGGGTCGTGGGCATCGCGTTTGAGTCCAAAGCTTTTGGGGTTGATTTTGTTGGGACAGGGGCCGTAATTTTGAGAAGAAATTTTTAGGCTCCCATTCACCCCCCTCTGGTCGCCTTGCTTTAGCATTTTCGGTCCTTCATCCACTTCTGGGACTTGTCAGTTTATTGGTTCTTCTCTTATATCGTGGTCTTCTCGCAAGCAGTCTAGTGTTGCCCAGTCTACCATGGAGGCTGAATATGTTGCTGCGGCTAGCTGCTGTTCCCAGTTGCTTTGGATGATGGCCACTTTGCGTGATTTTGGTCTGAGCTTTTCTTGTGTTCCTTTGCTTTGTGACAGCACGAGTGCTATTAGCGTTGCTAAGAACCCCGTGCTGCACTCAAAGACCAAACACATTGATGTTCGTTTTCATTTTCTGCGAGACCACTATGAGAAAGGTGATATCGACCTTCGCCATGTTGATACTCATCATCAGTTGGCTGATATTTTCAACAAACCTTTGGACCAATCGACTTTTGCTAGGTTGAGAGGTGAGCTTGGTGTGTGTTTCCCCTTTTAGATGGGGGAAACATTTTCACTCTTGTATCATAATCTGACTGTGTGTTCTTCGATTGGTATCCTTTCTGCATTCCATCTTGCATATTTACATTCAGAGCTTCATGAATATAATCTTTAGAATGTGGCTATGCTCTGTATAGTATTTGCTCTGATGCTTTATGATGATGCTTGTAGCTTATGCTCTTTCTGATCACTAATGCATGTTGTGAGCTGAGCTATTTTTGAATGGTGAACCTGCTTAATGAATAATAAAACTTGAAACTGTTCACCATTGAGATATGCATCTAGCATGTGTAGGATGTGTAGGATTCACTCGTGCTTTTCATATATGCTAGGTTGCTATGTCTCTAGTTCTGAGTCATTCACTTGCTTGGTATGTTCATATTCTGAGTTAAAATTTGAACCAAGTTAAGTGAATTGGAAAGATCGAGACGGGACTGCTTGTTAGCACATCACAGTTTCGAGACTGTTTCTCATTGCACTTTGAGTTAAACTTGAACTGTGTAGTGCATGACCGAAACTGCCGCTTTAAGCTTCTGATTGCTTCTGCATAGGCTTCGCACAGTTGAAAAGTTCGGCAATGACAAACTTTCAACCTCTCGCAATCACATGCTAAAATTTGAACTTGTGTAATCTAACCGCTGCAACTCCGATAAAATTTGGATACACAAGTCTATGTTTCACTCTATAGCATGATGGTTGAACTGTGCTTGGGGTAGTTCACCTTGTATATACATTTAGCACTTGTTTGACTTCTTGTCTATACATGTTTGGTGCTATTGTGATGGTGAATACCTTTTTGGCTAAAAATTGCTCACTTTGCTCACATGTTCATATTTCGTATTTGGTGATCAGTTTGAGCTTTTGCCAGCATTCTGTGCATTTTGATCAGTCTTCGGATCAGCACTCTGTCGAGCATCTTCTCATTCTATCGACTCTATTCCTGAAGCTGCTAACTTGCATTTTGACTCATATGCATTTTGGAAGGGGGAGTTCTTTTGTCCAGGGGGAGAAACTTGCTTGATGGTGGATTTTCAACTAAGGGGGAGAAAATATTGACAAATCACGAGTGCCTTCTGTGTTCAACTAAGGGGAAGAAAATATTGATAAATCATGTATTTTCCGAGTTGAACTAAGGGGGAGATTTCCTGGTTGTGTGCACCATTCGAGGGGGTTTTGCTCGCTGCTGTGTTTTCGAGCTGGTAACAGTTGGTTCGGAGCATTTTTGGTAGCTAGTTGTGTTGAGCCTTTGCCTCTTTCTTGAGGGACTAGCACCTTTGCTTTTATGCTCTTAAGCTGATATCTAGCTTTCTTCAGTTGGTATCGAGCTTTCACGCTAGCGGTGTCGAGCCTGTTCTACCTCTTCTTGAGGGCTAGCTTTGCTTTGCTTGGTTGCGTCGAGCCATTGCCCATGTCTTTGGGAACCAAGTTGTTTTCCTCTTTCCACTTGACCTTCTTCGGCTTGGATATGCTTTTGGGTCATTTGGTCGAGTTCTCTCTCCTGCTTCCTTCCTTCCTCTATTCCATTATGATTTGTGTTGGTAGTTGACAATGCACTCATCAAGGGGAGATTGCGGATACATGGGTGTATGCCGAGTCTCTGAGTGATGAGTGATTGTCAACTGGGATAATGCGCATATTCTTTGGCTTGTGTTGTGCAGGTGTCGAGCACGGATACAGTGATTAAAGGCAAGGTGAAGGTCAAGTAGAGACGTGCCGTGCCGATGGACCGAGAGTGGCGAACGGCGGACGTGAGGCTTGGACTGACGGACCGGTGGCCCGAGGATCAGCTGTGGTGGCTGACAGCCTGGGACAGTGACAAGCGAAGACTTGCAGGCACGGTGTTGCTTGGGTCGAGGACCTAGGGACACGTGTCGGTGGACGGGGTGCACGGGCGGTGCATCCCCTCAACGGCTCGGTTTGGTGGTTGAGCCATAGAAAAACCACCGGGTGGACGGTTTCCAGGTTTGGGCCACAAAACTTGAGTGTTGTGGGTTTGCCAAGTTTGGGCCACAAAACTCGGGCTGAGGACGGTTTCCAGGTTTGGGCCTCAAAACCTGGGCGCTGCGGGTTTCTGATTTTGGGCCACAAAACTCTGGCGATGGACGGCTAGTTTCCTGGTTTGGGCCTCAAAACCGGGGGTTGGCTGTGAAGGCTGGTTTCCCGGTTTGGTTCTCAAAACCGGGGGCGGAGTCCGTGAAAAGGACAGGCAGAGCGGTGGCGGCACGTGGCGGCAATCGGTGAGGTTGCGTCGAGGCAACGCTACCAGTTGTGCGGGCGTGGTCGTCGGATCACCATCATCTTCGGGTTGGTCCAGGATAGCCTTAGGGTTTGGCTGGGTCGCTCTGTAAATAACTAGGGGTAGAGTGGGAATTAGAATTAGGATAAGTACGGGGGGACACCCACTTCCCAAATTATCTCATCCATTTGCTCTTTGCCTTCTAGGTTTTCTTGCTCTCCCAATCTCCTGCTGTAGCAACTGAGATCCGCAGAGAACCATACCTCTGTGTACTGGAGATTTTGAGGATATGAGACCGTAAAATCACTGTTGTAGCGTGTGGTAGCCACACGGTTGCAGATCGATGACTTGATTCACGTTTTGTTCGTGTTCTTCACGTTCTTCGTTTCTCCGCGATTTTCCCGTCACTCGATCTCCCTCTCTACTGCGTCTTTTCGAAATCAGTTTGAATCAACTTATTCTTTATTGTGAGGAGATCATTTCCATTGAAGGAATTCATCTAACTCCTCATGAACAAGTAGATCGGGTTGATTTCATTTTCGTGGCGCTTTTTCGTTCATACTCCTTCCCGTTCGATTTCCCGGTGATTGAGTTGATTGGAGCGGATGATTTCTTGAGGATAGTCTCTTAACTACCTCGTGATCATCTTCTCCAGGTTTGGGAACGTGGGATTGAGACTTGATTCGGATTTGGGAGGTTGTGTGTGAAGGGCGACCGAAATCGCCCTCACTGGGTGGTCGCGGACAGTCCGTGGTTTGACCGGCGGACAGTCCGCGCGTCGGGGACGACCCGGTCCAATGGCTGTGTTCCTCGGGCGTTTTGCTTTTGAGTGACTGGTGGACAGTCCGCCATTGGAGTTCTCGGACAGTTCGGGAACGTCCAGGGGACTTGCAGCAGCTGTGCTGTTTTTGGGATTTAGCCGGCGGACAGTCCGCCACTGATTCCCAGACAGTCCGCCATTGGGCAGACAGTCCGCGGGCTAACCCCCGGACAGTCCAAGACATGGCTGAAGCCTCCGGTTTTGTGCGTTTGTTCTCCCGGCTTCTTCGCTTGGTTTTCGGACTTCTCGTTTGTCCCTAGAGTTGACCAATGAACCTCTCTAGGTATCTTTGCTACCTGTTAGCATTGGTATTTGGGGATTTTTCGACGTAGCCTTCCATCTACGTTCGGGACTTGGTTTTTGGGGGGCAAACTTGTGCCGGTGCTTTTGGCGTTTGATTTGCTATCACTTTGTGGTGCCTCGCTGTGATCCTAGGGATCATCCACCCTCTTCCAAGGGTCGTGGGCATCATGGTTTCGATCGAAACTTTTGGGGGTTGGTTCGTGGGACAAAGGACAAAGTTTCGAGAGAAATTTTTGAGCTCCCATTCACCCCCCCCTCTAGTCGCCCTGCTATTGCATTCTCGGTCTTTCATATATATTTTCAAATTTCATTTAAAAACATAAAACAATAAAAATATTCGGGCACATGAAGGCTCGACGCTATCAAGGGGATTAGCTTAGGTGAGACGCACACCCATTATCTGCGTGATTAAGGTATGTCTTTATTATTATTACTAATAGTTTTATTTCTATCTATATTATTATTAGTCTTTATATATATATCTTAAAGTGTGTGTTAGATTAAATAAATAAAGTGTGTCTAGTTTGTTTTAAGAAGTTGATATAAAAGAAGCAATCTCTCTCTAATCTCTTACATGGAAATGATGAATAGTTGCTATGTCGTAATTTCTTTCTAGTACCTAGCCATCAAACACGAGTTCTCCTAATTAATAATGATGCTTTAAAAATGAAATTAAATACATGGTTAGCAAATACTTGATCTAAGGTCTAGGTAATTGACGGATATGATATGTGATGATCTGAGCTACTATTATCTTGTTCTAAGCAACACTAGAGTTTCGGAGATTTCTCAATATGAATATGACTAATAATTGCATTGAGTTAAATTAAGCTTTGTTGACCCTATGAGAAGTTATCATACCATTGATTTGAGATCACTTACACATTTCATCCATCTTTCACATAAATGCTTATAATTATCGGTTGCTATCCTCTCAGAAGTTTGTTGGAAGCATGTGGCTATTAAAAAAAAGAAAAAAAAGAAAAAAAAGAAAAAAAAGAAAAAAAGAGATCTGAGGAAATAAAAAGGGACAAGTGTCCGAAACCTCAAAAAGATAGATCCCGAGGAAATAAAAAGGGAGAAGTGTCTGGAACCTCGAAATAAAAAATGGTCATGTGTCCGGTAGTAGAATTAGCCTAATAGCCATGTGTCTCTGATAAACAGAAGAGAGTGATATATTCAAAAGAGCATCCGACTCTATTTTCCATACACATGCACTTCTTGATTCAATGGTTGGTTGACTTTCTCTTTGGATCCATTGTTTAATTTGACAACATATGTATTAAAACCTTTGAAACTTTATTAAAACTACGGCATAATGGTGAAGTGAAAGAACTAGAGACATAGTGCTTGATTTGATCGTTCTATCTTTCAATTATTCAAGATTCAAGGTAAAGTACTAAGCCCCATGATAAATAGTATGATATCTTTTCTAATCCAAATGAGAACATTTGTTTGAATTCCTGTATACTTGTTGGATGTGAAAATATTGCAGCAACTCTTGATCCATTGTTTGGATTGGCTTTGCTCAGGGAATAGCAAAGCGTAAGCTTGGGGGAACTCGTTGACGGTCCTTATAGTCTATATTATACCATCAACTAATGCATAGAATGATATGAAATGAACCATGAAGCATAGTTGTAGGGTTTGATTCTAACAAGTTCCACGCGTTGTGTTGTTCTCACTTGTTTTGTAGGGTTATCAATATTTCACCATATAAAAGTATCTCAAGTGATGAAACAGAGCACACCATTGCAAAGAGCTCATCGAGACGATTGAAACAGACATATGGTTTGCTACATTTGGAGTCCCGGCGAGAGAGTCCTTGTTGGATACGACATGGAAGCTTCTAGAACAACCTGGAGTGATCACCAAGCAACATAATACAGGGACTAAACTGACAGATCCAACAACTTTGGTGAATTACTATTTTCCAAGGAGTTTTATAGAAGATGGAAAGAGATTGAATCCTACTCCAACACGACAAATCATGAAAACAGACGAAAAGTTGCATTAGGGCAACACGAAAGGTTCCAGAAGACACCTCACGAAGGCGGTGCCTAGCAGCTAACAGGTGGGGCCGGTCGGCCCCACCCCCGGGCCGGCCGGCGTGGGCCAAGATCCACTTCGGCCCATCTTTCTCCAGTGTGACCTAATCGACCTTGTTGGATGCACACTTGCCGCAACCTTCGCACTTGTGCAGGGTCGCGGCGAAGGTGGCCAAGTGTCGGAAGCGGTAGCGAAGGTAAAGCGAAAGTGGAATGGTGCTCAATTCCCCAAAAAATCATCTCATTACACTGTTCACCCCTTGGTATTTATAGGGAATACCAAGGGGCACGGGCCAAATTACAAAAGGGGACAGGAAAGATCCCTCACTTCTGAAGGACCGAGAAGCTACCCGAAAGCGACCAGAGGGGGGGTGAATGGGAGCTTCAAAAATTTCCTTTCGGAAACTAGATGCCACTGTCCCAAGATCAACCCCAAAAGCGAAACCTAGAGCTTGCTAATGTCCACGACCCTAGATGTAGGGTGGATGCTTCCTAGAAGCACAGCGGGACACTAGACAACCCTAGAAAGCCAACCCAAAAGACGGAACTCAAATCCGATCAAGAACGAACGAACCGCGAACGAAGACGCGCGAAACTGCAGCGACCGGACTCTGGCCTGCGTCCGGTCAGCAGGGACCGGACGCGTCCGGTCGTCAGAAAACAGCTCTGGGAGCTCTCTGTTCGCGACCGGACGCACGGAGCTCAAGCGTCCGGTCGTTCACTGAGCGTCCGGTCAGATGAGACAATGACACGGGAACAGTGCAAGCGTAGCGTCCGGTCGAAATGCAAACAGAGCGTCCGGTCGAGAGCGTCCGGTCAGTACGCAGAAAAGCTTGGCGCCGTGCTCAACGACCGGACTCTGAAAGCGTGCGTCCGGTCAGCCCGACAGAGCGTCCGGTCACCCCGCGACTGCACTGAAACTCCGGCGATTCAACCCGATCTCCTCCGAATCAAGTGCTCTAGGCTTGGGATTCGATCTGAGGAGTCACAAGGAGGTTAGTGAGCTATCTCTAAGAGATCATGGCTCGAACCTAACTCCAAATCGGTGAATCGAAGGAATTCGGGGGAAAGAAGAAAAAGAGACCCGAAACTAAAACTTGATCGATCTCCTAGACCGTGAGGTTAGAGATGATTTCTTTCGGTGGAAAGAAGTGCCTCACGATCTAGAGCAACTCAGTTCAAACGGAATCGTGAAAGATGAACCGAGCACAAAGATCAAGCGACGGGAAAACTCAAGGCACAAAGCAATCCGCGAAGAACATGATGAACATGAAATCAAAACGCGAATTGACACCAAGAGATGGGATCCAAGGTGAGGATACGGCCTCACTTCCTCGAATCAACAGTACACAGAGTGGAGTCTCTCTGCGGATCTCAACTAGCTAAAGCAGGGGTGTGGGAGAGTGGAAACCCTAGGAAATGAAAGCTCTAACTGAGATTGAGATAGGGAGGAGGGTGTCTCCCCTAGACTACTTATACTAACCTAGCCTAAGTCTATTTCCTACTCTACCCCTCTCTACTCTAATTACAGAGCGGACCAGCCTAACCCTAAGGCTATTCTAGTCCACCCGCTGGTGGTAGGTAGATCCGACGGCCACGCCCGCACGGTCTTCCGCGTCGCCTCCACGCAACCTTCAGATCGCCGCCACGTGCCGCCACCACTCTGCACCCCCGGTTTTGCGGCCCAAACCGGGAAACCAGCCTTTTCCATCAGCCCCCGGTTTTGAGGCCCAAACCGGGAAACCAGCCTCCAGCCCGAGTTTTGTGGCCAAACTCGGAAACCGTCCGCGCCCGAGTTTTGAGGCCCAAACTCGGAAACCGGCCCACGCCCAGGTTTTGAGGCTCAACCTGGAAACCGTCGCGCCCAGGTTTTGTGGCTCAACCTGGAAACCCAGCACCCAGGTTTTGAGGCCCAAACCTGGAAACCGTCCACCGTTGGTTTTTCCCGGGCTCTACCAACAAACCGGCGTCGTAGAGGGGATGCACCGCCTGTGCACCCCTTCCACCGACATGATCGCACTTCTCCGCCTGTCGCTGTCGCAGGCTGCCAGCCACCACAGCTGATCCTCCGGCCTCCAGTCCATCAGTCCAAGTCCACGTCCGCCCTTCACCGTCCGATACATCGGCATGGCACGTCCGCCGCACGGCACGCCCATCCTTCATCGCGCCCGGTCCGTCGGCACGGCACGTCGCAACTTGACCTTCACCCGCCATCGATCACTGTCTCCGTGCTCGACACCTGCACAACACAAGCCAAAGAACATGCGCATCATCTCCATTGACAATCACTCATCACACAGAGACTCGGCATACACCCATGTATCCGCAATCTCCCCCTTGATGAGTGCATTGTCAACTCCACAACAAATCATGAATAAGAAGAAGGAGGTAGGAAGGAGTGGGAAGAGAAAACCCAACCAAATGACCCAGAAGCCTTAACAAAAGCCGAAGAAGGTCAAGTGGATGAAGCAAAAACTTGGTCCCCAAAGACATGGGCAACGGCTTGACGCAACCAAGCAAAGCAAGGCTAGCCCTCAAGAAGAGGTAGAACAGGCTCAACACCGCTAGCAGATAGCAATTGAAGATCGGAGGACAACAGAGGCAAAATGCTAGTCCCTCAAGATAGAGGCACAGAGGCTCAACACAACTAGCAAGAAAATCACTCCGAACCAATTGAAAATCAACCCAAACCAAATGGGAAAGCACACCAGACGATACCAATTGAAAGCCAAATGAAAAAGCTTATGAAAGCTCATGAGAAGCTAGGAACGTTTGCTAGTCCCTCAAGACAGAGGCAACGGCTCAACACAACTAGCAAACTCCCCCTCGACAAATGCAAGCAACTAGGACAAAAGATTTTCAGGGCATATGATTTGCGTAAATTTCTCCCCCTAGTTGAAAATGCACTTATCAAGGCCAAAAGGTATCGGAGAAGCAACTCTCTTCACATAAACTCCCTCTGAACACAAGATCTCCTTCCACAATGCATATGAAGTCAAAATGCAAGTTAGGAGCTTCAAGTATATAGTCAAAAGAGTGCAAAGATGCTCTAATCAGTATAGCTCCAACATCTCAATTAAGCACTCAAATAGCAAAGGCTCAAACTGATCACTTGTACGAAATATGAAGCGTATGAGCATGTGAGCAATTTTAAGCCAAAAGGATAGTCACCATCAAAATAGCACTAGACATGTATAGAAGGAATCCAAACAAGTGCTAAGCATATATACAAGGTGAACTACCCCTAGCAAAGTTCAATCATCATGCATAGTAATGAAGCATATCCTTGTGATTTCAAATTCATATCGGAGTTGCAGCGGTAAAAGAATTCACAAGTTCATTTTTGGCATGTGATTGCGAGAGGTTGAAAGCTTGTCATTGCCTAACTTTTCAACCGTGCGAAGCCTATGCCGAAGCAATCAGAAGCTTAAAGCAACGGTTTCGGTCATACACTACATGGCTCAAGTTTAACTCAAAGTGCAATGAGAAACAGTCTCAATACCATGAGGTGTTGACAAGCAATCCCATCTCGATCTTTTCAATTCAACAATACTTGGTTCAGATTTTAAGCAAGTTATGAACAACCAAGCAAGTGAATGACTCAGAACTAGAGACATAGCAACCTAGCATATATGAAAAGCAGGAATGGACTCAACACACCCTACACATGCTAGTTGCATATCTCAATGGTGAACATTTTCAGATTTATATACATTAGGCATAATTCACCATTCCAAAAATGCTTCATCATAAGGAGCATAAGCTACAAGCATCATCATAAGTATCGGAGCAATACTAACAAGAGCATAATTACATTCTAGTGAATATAGACATGAAGCTCAGAATGTAAATGCGTATGCCCGACACAAAACTGAAGGAAAGAAGATACCAATTTGAAGGACTCAAGAAACTCAAAAGAAAAGAGCCTCAAAATAAAAGAGTCAGTCTGTACATCTCAAAATGCTTCCCCCATCTAAAAGGGGAAACACACACCAAGCTCACCCCTCAACCTATTAAAGGTTGATTCGTCTAAAGGCTTGGTGAAAATATCAGCCAATTGGTGATGAGTATCGACATGGCGAAGGTCGATATCACCCTTCTCCTGGTGGTCTCTCAAGAAATGAAAGCGCACATCAATGTGTTTGGTTTTCGAGTGAAGCACGGGGTTCTTAGCAACGCTAATGGCACTCGTGCTGTCACAAAGCAAAGGAACTCGAGTAAAGCTCAAACCAAAGTCACGCAAAGTGGCCATCATCCAGAGTAACTGGGAACAGCAGCTAGCCGCAGCAACATACTCAGCCTCCGTAGTAGACTGGGCGACACTAGACTGCTTGCGAGAAGACCACGACACAAGAGAAGACCCAATAAACTGGCAAGTCCCAGAAGTGGACTTGCGCTCAATGCGACAACCAGCAAAATCGGCATCGGAATAACCGCAAAGCGAGAGAGTGGAGGAAGCAGAATACCAAATCCCGAACTCAGGCGTGAAACGAAGGTACCTGAATATGCGCTTCACCGCCTGACGGTGAGAAGTGCGTGGCGAAGCCTGAAAGCGCGCGCACAAGCACACGGCGAACTGAATGTCCGGCCGTGTCGCCGTCAGGTAGAGCAGCGATCCAATCATGCTGCGGTACTCCTTCTGGTCCACTGCTTCTCCATCCGTGTCGGCATCCAGGGCAGTCGTCATCGACATGGGCGTCGGAAGAGGCTTGGCCTCACCCATGTCGAACCGCTTCAGCAAGTCCCTCGTGTACTTGCCCTGGTGCACAAACGTCCCTTCTCGGGATTGCTTAATTTGCAACCCGAGAAAGAAGGTCAGCTCGCCCATCATGCTCATCTCGAACTCCCTGCTCATAGTATCTGCAAACTTGGCAACCAAAACGTGAGAAGAACCACCGAAAATGATATCATCCACGTAAATTTGGACCAAGAGAGTATCTTTGCCTTGCTTGAGGAGAAAGAGCGTTTTATCAACACATCCCATTTTAAAACCCTTAGCTAGCAAAAAGGTTTTTAATCTCTCATACCAGGCTCTAGGGGCTTGTTTCAAACCATACAGAGCTTTGTGGAGTTTAAAGACATGGTTTGGAAACTTGGGATTTTCAAAACCGGGGGGTTGCTGGACATAGACCTCCTCCTCAATGTAGCCGTTTAAGAAGGCACTCTTGACATCCATTTGAAAAAGTTTGAAACCCATGGATGCAGCATAAGCCAAGAGTATCCTAATAGCCTCCAAACGAGCTACAGGAGCGAAGGTCTCCTCATAATCTATCCCCTCCTTCTGACTATAACCCTTCGCTACAAGCCGGGCCTTGTTTCTCACAATGTGGCCCTCCTCTCCTTGCTTGTTTTTAAAAACCCATTTTGTCCCAATAGGTTTACAGTCAGGAGGTGGTGGCACTAGAACCCAAACCCGATTTCGCTCAAAGTTCTCTAGCTCCTCATGCATGGCATTGACCCAGTCCGGATCCGTCAATGCGTGTCCAACATCTCGGGGTTCAAAAGACGCAACAAAAGCAGAATGAGCAAAGTGCGAGATGTGCTGTGACCTGGAGCGAGTAACTCGCTCGTCGATGTCGCCGATCATCTGTTCAGGGGGGTGCTGGCGCTGGATATGTCGTGGCGCCTCCCGGGAAGAAGTGACCTCCCCCTCAACAGCAGCTGGTTCCACCCCGGGTACAAAAGGTACCGCGCGAGGTGGGGGATCCCACGGCCCCCAGGAAGAAGAAGTGTCGGGGCCGTGAGTCGTCGTCGAGGCCGCCCTTTGCGGCACGGCAGGTGGAGGGGGTGCTGGATTATCTATACCTTCAGCACCCTCGTCCTCATCATCAAAAAGAGGCTCTCCAACCTCATGATCACCTGCACGCTCAAAACGAGAAGAGGGACAAACAAGAGTCTCGTCGAAGGAGACATCTGATGTCTCCATGACTCGGTTAGTGTCAAGGTTAAGTACACGATAAGCTCGAGTGTGAGTGCCATAACCCAAAAACACACCGTCAGAAGAACGAGACTCAAACTTGTCCAGGTTGCCTTTCTTCAATATAAAACAGTGGCAACCAAAGACTCTAAAATAACTCACCTTGGGCTGGCGACCAAAACGCAACTCATAAGAGGTCTTCTTCAAAAACACTCTCAGAAAAATGCGATTCGAAATATAGCATGCAGTGTTCATAGCTTCGGCCCAATAGCGCCTAGGAGTCCTATGCTCATCAAGCATCGTCCTGGCCATCTCAACAAGGGTCCGATTCTTCCTCTCTACAACACCATTTTGGGGTGGTGTATAGGGAGAAGAAAACTGATGCTCCAAACCAAGGCATTTACAAAACTTCTCAAAATCCGAATTTTTAAACTCGGAACCATTATCACTTCTAATCGCTCGCATCGAGTTCAAAGGGAACTCGTTCTGAAGACGCAAAATCAGATCGCGAGCGAAGGAGAATGTCTCGGACTTCTCAACTAAAAAGAAGACCCACGAATACCTCGAAAAGTCGTCAACAATAACAAGCACATACCACTTCCCACCAACCGAGCTCACCCGAGCCGGACCAACAAGGTCCATATGCAAAAGCTCTCCGGGGTGCGAGGTCATAACCTTGGTCAAAGGATGGTGGGGAGCAGCAACCATCTTCCCATGTCTGCAAGAATGGCAAACTAGATCCTTCTCCATCGAAAGCTTGGGCAATCCTCGGATTAGGCCAAGTGAGCTAAGTCTTGCAAGCAAGTCGAAGCTTAAGTGACCGAGCCTCCTATGCCACTTCCAAAGATCGGAAGAAGAAGGACTAGCCAAAAGACAGCGAGAAGAACCAAACGATTCCGAGAAATTCGCACAAAAGACTTTCCCAAAGGGCGAAATCAGACATACAAGATCGCCCTGAGGATCTAAGATGCGACTAAGGTTCGGTTTAAAACGAATCTCATAGTCATCATCAAAAAGTTGCGAAACAGAAAGAAGGTTAAAATGCAGGTTAGAAAACAAGAGCAACATCGCGCAACACAAAGTGCTCATTAACCCGCACCGATCCGCGAGACAACACCTTACCTTTACTATTGTCGCCGAAGGTTATGTACTCCTTTCCGGCGACTGGGCTAAGGCTGGAGAACCACTTGGTGTTTCCGGTCATGTGCCTCGAACAACCGGAATCCACCAACCAAACGTCCTCCAACCGTCTTACCTACATCAAAAGAAAGACATAGGGTGAGCATACGGTCCAACACTGGGGTTAGTGAAATAAGGGGAAAACCAGTGTTGGGCCGGCTGCTCAAAAGAAGGGTTAGTGAAAAAACCATTCCTAGCATGTCTACGAGGGAAGCGATCACCACGCTGAGGAAAACGTGGTCCGCTGGGGAAGAAGCGCTCACCGCGGTACTCAAACTGCGGTGGGGGAAAGCGCTCAACAAAGCCTCCGCCATGGGGTCCGTTACCTGCAAAAGCAGGACCCCGTCGGGCACGCTCTCTACGAGGTTTACGCCTAGGAGCCTGGGGCTCAACTGCTCTAGCGTCTCTCCTCGGAGCTCTCTCCTGCCTAGGCCTAACAAACTGAGGTGCTGGACCTCTAGGCCTAGTCTCCCTCCTCGGGGCTCTCATCTCCTGCCTAGGCCTGGGATCCTGTCGTCCGGACCTAGCAGCTCTCCTCTGGGCCTTCGGTACATGTCCACCATGAGCTGGATGGTACATGTCCGGGTTCTCCGTCTCCCGAGCCCTGCGCGCCTCTCTCTTGCGCCTAAAGCAGAACTCGCTCAAGTGGCCATCTCTCCCACAAAAATCACACTGGTACCTCACCGCACGCACAGGGGGTTGTTGGTGACCAGGGCTGTGGGTGTGGCTCACCTTGCCTTTGCCCTTCGGTGGCAGCTCCTCACGGATGGGTGGCATAGCATCAAGCTTGTTTCTGAGGTGGTTTGGCTTGGGTGCCCAAACTGGGTTCTTGGGAGGAGCTCTCGGGGGTTCCTCAACCACACCATCTTTGGTGATAGGCTTGGCTGGCTCTTTGAGTGGAAGCTTGGCAAGTTTGGGAGTAGTGGTGGAGTTGGGCTTCTCACATGGGTTCAGACCACTAGACTCTCCAATCTTCCCAAAAGCTGAGAGATCAACACTCTGAGCAAAACCTACACCAGGGGCACCAACAGCTCGCTTGAATTGGGAGATCATCATCCCGAGCTGCGGCTCACTACTGGAGACCCATGACAAGATGGACCGAAGGTATGTGTTTTCTTCCTCGGTTTGCATCTTGCCATGCTTCACATTGGCAATCTCCATCTCCAGGCCCTCACACAAAGCACACCTCATGACACAAGTGCTATCTGAGCTGGCCTTCTCTAAAGACTCAAGCTTGGCATTCTTCTCTGCCAACTCAGATTGCAAGACAGGACAAGTCTTGCACGCACCCAACAGCTGCGGCCTAGCTCGGAGCTCATCCACCTCATCTACCAGCGCAGCATGCTTACTCCTCAGAGTGAGAAGATCCGTCATGTGCGCGGCGCAACTCTCGCACTCCAACTCCTCCGACACAACCACGGTGGACCGAGCGACCTCAAGCTCCTTCACCGTGTCCTCCCACTTCTGCCTAAACTCCTTGCGCTCTCTAGCGGCACGCCTAAGCAACTTATCTTGGCTAAGGAGGGTAGCAGTCAACTTCTCAACCTCGGAGGAAAGCTCGTCGTAGGTGAGAGATACCTGGGAGGTGTCGTCGTCGTCGTCGTTCCGAGGGGTACGCTCCGGCTCGCCGTCGACCTCATCGCCCAGCGCCATGGAGCAGAAGCCGTCGTCGTCGGCGAAGAAGCAGAGGCCGTTCAGCTTGTCCTCGATCCTCTTCTTCTTCTCGGACTCGTCATCACTCGAGCTGGCGGAGTCGTCATCCGAGCCGTCGACGTCGCTGAGCGTGGCGAAGAATGCACGCTGCTCAGCTTGCTGCTTCTCCAAGTACTTCTTCTTGATGTACTCTTTGTCGAAGCCGCCCCGCTTCTTGTGCCTTGGGGGAACGTGCTTCTCCTTGTACTTGGAGTCGCGCCTGTGGCCGTGATCGCCCTTCCCCAGATGCTTGTTCTTCTTCTTGGGGCAGTCGGCGATGAAGTGGTCGGGGTCGCCGCATTCGTAGCATCCGGCGCGTCCTCCTCCACGACGGCGGTTCACGCGGTTGTTGTGGAACCGCGAAAACCGGTTGGCAAGCAAAGCCAACTCGTCGTCTCCCAAAGACTCCAGCTGGTCCTCTGTCACAGAAAAGAGAGAAGAAAGCGCAAAGCCAGCTGAGGGGTTAGAGGAAGAGCCGGAAACCAAAGCCATGGACGGGCGAGAAGGATTTTCAAAAGAAGCCCTCGCCATAGCATCAATCTCACTGGACTTGAGCTTACTGAAGAGCTCGTCGCAGGTGAGGGTCTCATAGTTCGGCGATTCGATGATTGCCTGAACCTTGGAGTCCCACACCGAACGGTCAAGAGTGTGCAAAAGCTTCAAAGCACGCTCATGATCGTCAAATGGCAACTGCTCTCTGTTAGCCCTCATCCTGTTGACAATCACCTGAAAGCGAGCGAATAAACTTTCTATGCTCTCGCCAGGCTGATGTCGAAAGTTCTCATACTCTCTCTTGAACGACTCGTAGAGTCGGGTTTTGACTTGAGAGGTGCCCTCATGAAAACGCATGAGGGTGTCCCAGATCTCCCGAGCCGTAGAGAGGTGAGAAACGCGATCAAACTCACCCACGCTCAAACAGGAGAACAAAGCGTTACGCGCCCGGCTATTGGCTTCGTGCTCATCGATCTGAAACTGAGAGACACGAGCAGCCAGGACAACGTAGTTGGCGTTGTTGCAAATCTCCCAAACAGAAGAGCCCATGCTCTGGAGATAGGCCGACATGCGTATCTTCCAATACGCATAGTTCGTCCCATCGAAAAACGGCGGTTTGCCCACGCCGCGATCCATGTCGCCTTCGGTGGATCTGGAACCGGCTAAGGTGGAAGATCCTTAACCTGCTCCGATACCAATTGAAGGACCGAGAAGCTACCCGAAAGCGACCAGAGGGGGGGTGAATGGGAGCTTCAAAAATTTCCTTTCGGAAACTAGATGCCACTGTCCCAAGATCAACCCCAAAAGCGAAACCTAGAGCTTGCTAATGTCCACGACCCTAGATGTAGGGTGGATGCTTCCTAGAAGCACAGCGGGACACTAGACAACCCTAGAAAGCCAACCCAAAAGACGGAACTCAAATCCGATCAAGAACGAACGAACCGCGAACGAAGACGCGCGAAACTGCAGCGACCGGACTCTGGCCTGCGTCCGGTCAGCAGGGACCGGACGCGTCCGGTCGTCAGAAAACAGCTCTGGGAGCTCTCTGTTCGCGACCGGACGCACGGAGCTCAAGCGTCCGGTCGTTCACTGAGCGTCCGGTCAGATGAGACAATGACACGGGAACAGTGCAAGCGTAGCGTCCGGTCGAAATGCAAACAGAGCGTCCGGTCGAGAGCGTCCGGTCAGTACGCAGAAAAGCTTGGCGCCGTGCTCAACGACCGGACTCTGAAAGCGTGCGTCCGGTCAGCCCGACAGAGCGTCCGGTCACCCCGCGACTGCACTGAAACTCCGGCGATTCAACCCGATCTCCTCCGAATCAAGTGCTCTAGGCTTGGGATTCGATCTGAGGAGTCACAAGGAGGTTAGTGAGCTATCTCTAAGAGATCATGGCTCGAACCTAACTCCAAATCGGTGAATCGAAGGAATTCGGGGGAAAGAAGAAAAAGAGACCCGAAACTAAAACTTGATCGATCTCCTAGACCGTGAGGTTAGAGATGATTTCTTTCGGTGGAAAGAAGTGCCTCACGATCTAGAGCAACTCAGTTCAAACGGAATCGTGAAAGATGAACCGAGCACAAAGATCAAGCGACGGGAAAACTCAAGGCACAAAGCAATCCGCGAAGAACATGATGAACATGAAATCAAAACGCGAATTGACACCAAGAGATGGGATCCAAGGTGAGGATACGGCCTCACTTCCTCGAATCAACAGTACACAGAGTGGAGTCTCTCTGCGGATCTCAACTAGCTAAAGCAGGGGTGTGGGAGAGTGGAAACCCTAGGAAATGAAAGCTCTAACTGAGATTGAGATAGGGAGGAGGGTGTCTCCCCTAGACTACTTATACTAACCTAGCCTAAGTCTATTTCCTACTCTACCCCTCTCTACTCTAATTACAGAGCGGACCAGCCTAACCCTAAGGCTATTCTAGTCCACCCGCTGGTGGTAGGTAGATCCGACGGCCACGCCCGCACGGTCTTCCGCGTCGCCTCCACGCAACCTTCAGATCGCCGCCACGTGCCGCCACCACTCTGCACCCCCGGTTTTGCGGCCCAAACCGGGAAACCAGCCTTTTCCATCAGCCCCCGGTTTTGAGGCCCAAACCGGGAAACCAGCCTCCAGCCCGAGTTTTGTGGCCAAACTCGGAAACCGTCCGCGCCCGAGTTTTGAGGCCCAAACTCGGAAACCGGCCCACGCCCAGGTTTTGAGGCTCAACCTGGAAACCGTCGCGCCCAGGTTTTGTGGCTCAACCTGGAAACCCAGCACCCAGGTTTTGAGGCCCAAACCTGGAAACCGTCCACCGTTGGTTTTTCCCGGGCTCTACCAACAAACCGGCGTCGTAGAGGGGATGCACCGCCTGTGCACCCCTTCCACCGACATGATCGCACTTCTCCGCCTGTCGCTGTCGCAGGCTGCCAGCCACCACAGCTGATCCTCCGGCCTCCAGTCCATCAGTCCAAGTCCACGTCCGCCCTTCACCGTCCGATACATCGGCATGGCACGTCCGCCGCACGGCACGCCCATCCTTCATCGCGCCCGGTCCGTCGGCACGGCACGTCGCAACTTGACCTTCACCCGCCATCGATCACTGTCTCCGTGCTCGACACCTGCACAACACAAGCCAAAGAACATGCGCATCATCTCCATTGACAATCACTCATCACACAGAGACTCGGCATACACCCATGTATCCGCAACTTCCACGCAGGGAGGAAGGGCAAAAACGTAAAACACAGCTGAAGTGGAAACCCTAATCGGCCCCTCTCCAATGCGCCGCCACCTGGTTCTGTTCACCTTCGGGAGAGAGGGGCGGAGGTTTTGACCTTCGGCCGTGCTCGCCGGTCCTTTGACTTCGCTTGCCACCGGGCCAACGCACATTCGTCGCTTGCTTGAACCTTCGCTTCAAGCGAGGTGGCTTTGTGAGCCAGCGAGGGTTGCCTGCAGTGCGGTTGTCGACTTAGACCTGCATGGGATGCAACAAGGTGACGAGGGTTGAACCCGCGTCCGAAGGTCAGGGTAACGATCCCGAAGTGGAGAGGGACCTCGCAAGGACACATAGATTTGACGAGGGTTATTCTTTGGACACCAGCTCGAGCGGCGCCCCTGCCGAGGGTCCTTTTCCCTAACAGTAGCCCCTCGTTGTCTTGGATCTAAAAACCCGTGTTTAGGCCCAAGCAGCGCCTTTCAATCGGGGACAATAAACGGGACCCTCGGCAGCGACGCCCGCGACTACTTTGGGCTGGGCCGTTGAAGTGTTGTTTGTACTGTTGAAGCTCGTTTCGTTTTTTGCGCCGCGTTTTTCGATTGTCGTGCCGATTTTGGCGGGTGTGGAGGCTCGTTGCTCGGCCTAAAAATAGAAAGGGTGGGTGAAGAGGTTGGATTGTGCTTTCCTCTGCTATAGCTGTCATGTTGTTGCGGTTTGCATGCAGCGAAGGTTTGTTTTGGCTTGTGCGCGAGGGTAGGGGCGGGCATTCGTTGTTTGATAGTGTTGGTAGCTGAAGGGATGGCCAGATTGAAGCAGACTGCTCGGGCTGGTTCTCCCGCCGTCGCGGATGAGGGGATTACCTTCGAGTTTGGTCTTAGCCGGGTTTGTGCCAGTGAGATTGCATCTTATGTGAGGTGGGGCTGGATTGAGGATGGTAAGGCGAGGACCAGTGTTGGGGAGACGGTGCCGAGGCCGGACGCGGATGAAGTTATTGTGTTTGAGGAGTTCCTTTCGGCCGGTCTTCGCTTCCCTGCTGATTCTTTTGTGACTTCGGTTCTGCGAAGGTTTAACTTGCGCTTTCATCAGCTTACACCTTCTTGCTTCATGAAGATGTCAGTTTATGTCTGGGTCTGCAGATCTCAGGGGATTGTCCCTAATGTCGAGGGGTTTGTTCGCACTCATCGCGTTCATATGCAACCTCGCAAGATTACGGACGGCGAGGGTAAAGCTTGTCTTGGACAGTTCGCAGTGTACACTTTCTGTCATCGCGCTGGCGCAGAGCTGCCGGTGCAGGCGCAGAAGAACAAGTGGAGCAGCGGGTGGCAGGAGTTTTGGTTCTATTACAAGCTCAGTGATAGCTCCGAGCTTTGCGATGAGCTTCCGATACTTGGAGATGTGAGCGCCGAAGCTAGGATGAGCGTCGAGGCTCACGCTGCTGTTGACTGTCTGAGAGTCGTTGCGCGCTCTCAGTGTGCGCGTGATTTAGTGGAGGAGTATTGTTGTGCCAAGATTTGGCCTCTTGGCCGAAGGCGGGCATGGTTCACGACGGAGAATGACCCCAGGTACGAAGGTAGGGGCTTGAAAAGGCCGAATTTCGATCTGGGGAAGGTTTGGGAGAAAACTCTTAAGAAGTTTCCAATGCGCGAGGATGGGAACGAAGTTATCTATAAGCGGGTTCAGCAGTGGGCAGAGGAGCTTGTGGGGAAACTGTCCACGTTGGAGGTCAAGGCTATCCACAACTCTGTTGGTAGCGAAGGTCGAGTGAACAGGATGTTTGATATTCTTGGCATTCGTTATGCTGATTGGCCTGCCCCGTCAAGTGATGATGCACCCAAAAAGAGGAAACGGGTTGCTGTTGATAAAGAGATTGTCTCGCGGCCGAAGAGAGGTCGTGGTCGTGGCCGTGGCGGCGTTGGCGGCCGAACGAAGGTGCTTGCGACGAAGGTTGCTGCTGGTTCTGGTGCTACCGGTGCTTCTTCCTCCTCGGTCGTAGCTCCAAGCGGCCGAGGCGCCAGTACAGTTGGGGGACGGGTGCCTCGCGTTGGAGGTATCAGTGCTTTAATTCAGATTTCGGGCAACGAGGATGAGTCTGATGATGATGAGGTGGAGGAGGAGAAGGATGAAAAGGAGGAGGAAACGAACGAGAGTTCGTCTGATGAAAGCAGCGAAGCTTCTAGTGAAGGACATGGCACTGATGAGGAGGTGTCCATCGATGACACCCACGTAATAGGAGCAGCCTCGCCAAGTGCTGGTGCGATGGTTGCCCAGAGCGCGGACGACATCGCTCAAGACATTGAGCCAGGTAGCCCTCGACGAGGGTCGATTTCCAGCTTTGCGGGCTCGCACCTGTGGGTAGAGGGCTTGGAGTTTGATGGAGAACTTGAGTCCGACCGAGTCCGGGAAAAGAGACCGTTCGGCGAGGCGAGTCGGTCGTGCCTCCCGGAGTATGCTAAGAGGCTTGGGATTTCTGATCCGGCAACTGAGCTGTTCACTAGTCCGGACCTTCGGGACTGTCACTTGCAGTGTGGCCCGGAGGAAAGGCGTTTTTTAGGTTGAATCTTCGGCCGCATTTGCGTGCCGGAGGCAGAGGTTCGACTTGCGGACCAGGCAGTTGGTGATACTTTTGCCGACGTAGACGTCAAGTTGGCGGAGCTAATGCTCTTGAACCGCGCGGCTAGGCGGAGGGTTGGCTCCGATATGGAATTTATGAGAAACCAAATTGATGAGCTTGAGAGGGAGAATAGCAGGCTTGCGCGAAGCTTGGAAAGTAAAGAAATTGAACTGAAGAATGCTTCGGAGAGGGCGGCGAAGGCTCGAGAGGAGGCGGTTGAGCTGGCGAAGCGTAATGCTGAATTGATTGCCGAGGGAAAAACGAAGGACAAGGCGTTGGCCGATGTCGAGGGTCGCTTGGGGAATTTAAGCGAATCCTGGCGGAAAAGTATGGAAAATGTTCGGCGTAAGCTTGATTGTTGCCTGACTGAGGCCGGAGGCTCCGCCGGAGAATCGTTGCCTGCTGCTAGTGCGGAAGCCTTCGAGGGTTGGTTAAGCAATGAACTTGATGTATTTAGTTCGCTAGTTGCCAATGCGGCCGATTTCGGGGGCTACGCCGGGGCTTTGGCGATGGCGAGCACGCTTCGACTGGTGGGTTGTGATCATCTTCGCAAAGTCAAGAAACTGAACCATGCCTTTCCATCGGTCGATGAGGTGCGCCGTATGAAGGTTGATGATTCTGAAGTTCGGAACTGCGCGATGCGCCTGCTCCGCAGGTTTTGGATCTCCGGTGGCGGCCGAGCTCTTGCCTTCGAGGAAGCTGCCGAGGCTACGCGTCAGTTTGCGTACTTTTTCGGACTTCTCGATTTTGTTGATTTGTTTCAGTGGGATTATTATTGATCTAAGCGAGGTTTGCCTTTTGTTTTGCTTATAGGCTCGACAGGATGCGATGCCCTCGCCGCCCACGGAAGTTGAAGCAGGAGGTGGCTCCGAAGCCGCCCCTGAGTCAAGTGTTGCGGGGGTTACGCTCGCCGAGATCGAGGCGTTGACTGAGGACGTCGCGATCGCTGAAGAAACCGCGGTGCCGAAAGCGGCGATGGGGGAGGATCCTGCTTCGATCGTCGAGGCTGCTGTGGAGGAGTCCACGGCGGGGGAGGCGTCTGCTGGGGCCTCAACTGTCGCCGTTGGCGAGGGTTCGGAGGCTATTCATAGGGAAGCTGGTCAGGTGTGATCCCTGGGATTGTTGTGGCGGGGTAGCCCTTTGTAGAGATTGTGGTTGTAAAGACTTGATGAGGCTGAAACAACTTTGTATTTTTGTGAAACGTGCAGGTTCCTGACGGAACCGTGCTAGACGTATTCGACGTCACTCCGCTCATGTTAAATTACCAAGATGTTTTTATAACTGGTGAATCGTGGGCTCGCGCTAAGTTTAAACATCCTTCGCTTTCCTTTGAACGCTTTTGGTGGTCAAAGGTGCGAAGGTATGATTTAAAGAATAGAAGGTCGGATCGTTTTTGGCGTGAAGCAGATTATACTGACCGTCAAGCGGACCGTTATTTGTTTGGATCCTCTCCGATCTCGCAAGCTGGCGGAGATGATGATATTGACGAGAACACAGCTTTGGAATATTTGTTTGGGCAAAGGGAGCTTGGTATCGGCTCCGATGGGGCGCTTTTGATTCCGAAGGAAGAACCTTCGGAAGTTAGTGAGACGAGGCACAGATATATGTATAGGGCGAGGGTTTTACCCGGGGAACTGCCAATTGTCCCTGCAGCTCCTTTGCTGTGGGGACCCCTGGTTCCGGTGAAGGGGGGTTGAGGAGGGGGCCGAGGGTTCCGGTGATTTGATGTTGATTGAGGGGAGAAATTGTTCCTTGTAGAAATTTTCATTTTTCCGATATGTTTATCGTTGTGTTGTTACTTTGTAAAAGCATGAGAATGATGTATGGGTAGTGTGCCATGTTTACTGCGCTATTTGTTGTTCTTGCGTTGCTTAATGGCGACGCCCCCTTTTACTTTTAGTGAGGCTCGCGCGTTGCTCTCGTGAGCTTGTTTTGAAAAAACAGCGACGCCCCCCTTTTACTTTTAGCGAGGCTCGCGCGTTGCTCTCGTGAGCTTGTTTTGAAAAAACAGCGATGCCCCCTTTTTACTTTTAGCGAGGCTGCGCGTTGCTCTCGTGAGCTTGTTTTGAAAAAACAGCGACGCCCCCCTTTTACTTTTAGCGAGGCTCGCGCGTTGCTCTCGTGAGCTTGTTTTGAAAAAACAGCGACGCCCCCTTTAACTTTTAGCGAGGCTCGCGCGTTGCTCTCGTGAGCTTGTTTTGAAAAAACAGCGATGCCCCCTTTTACTTTTAGCGAGGCTCGTGCGTTGCTCTCGTGATAAGCTCTTGTCGTGCTTTGCGGGGGTGCTTGACATTTTGGACTTCGCGCCTCCCCCGTTGGGTGGAGGTGAAGTTTGCTTTTTGCGAGCCCCTGGCGCGTTTGCGAGGGTCCTTGACATTTTGGACTTCGCGCCTCCCACGTTGGGTGGAGGTGAAGTTTGCTTTTTGCGAGCCCCTGTCGTTTGTGCCAAGGTGCTCGACTTTTTTGGACTTCGCGCCTCCCCTTATCTTAGGTGGATGTGAAGTTTGCTTTTTGCGAGCCCCTGTCGTTTGTGCCAGGGTGCTCGACTTTTTTAGACTTCGCGCCTCCCCTTATCTTAGGTGGAGGTGAAGTTTGCTTTGAAAAGAAAAAGGATTGTTTTTCGAAGCAATCTTGGTGGGTTTCATCGAATGTAGCGCTCTTAAAAGAGATCCAATGTTTGGGAGTAGAGGGTTGGAGATTTTACTTTTTTGGGGGTTCTAGCCTGTATTATTGGTTTGGATACTGCCTCGTTAAAAAACCTTACGCCCCTTCGTAAGGAAAAAGAGAGCAGCTCCTGTCGTTTGGTTACATTCATAGGAATAGAAGGAAACATGAATGCGAAGATAAATTACATCTTGCGAGGGCTCGCTAGGGCTCCGCTCTGGGTAGTATTTGCGAAGGTCGTCGATGTTCCAGGTGTGAGGCAAGATGTTTCCCTCGCTATCGGAGAGGTGGAAAGAGCCAGGGCGATTGCTTTCCACAATCAAGTATGGACCTGTCCACTTGGGCTGAAATTTTCCCGCCAAGCTGGCCTTTTTGTTTTCTGATGAGGACGAGGTCACCCTTCTACAGATGTTTGATTCTGATCTTTTTGTCTCTCCATTTTTTGGTTTCTTCTTGGTACTTGCGAAGGTTGTGCACTGCGTTGCATCTTGCTTCTTCGAGTAGGTCTTTATCAAGCGGTTGGGCTTGCTCGTCAGATGCGAGGGTTGTCCTGAGCGACCCATATTTTAGCTCTTCTGGAAGCACCGCTTCTTCGCCGAACAAAAGTTTGAAAGGAGTGAATTTTGTTGCTCTGCACTCCGAGGTGTTGTGAGACCAGGTGACCGAAGGTAGTTCATCGGCCCATTTACCCTTAGGTCTACCCTGCAACTTTTTGGATGTAGCTTGGAATATTGCCGCATTGGCTCTTTCAACCAGGCCGTTGGATTGCGGGTGCTGGACGGAGGCGAAGCATAACATTGTCCCAATTTGCACACAGAATTCTTTGAAGACCTCGCTGTCGAACTGAGTGCCATTATCGACGGTTAGATGCTGAGGAACTCCAAAGCGACAGACTATTTGTTGCCAGAAAAACTTTTTTACTGCGAGGGAAGTGATGGAGGACAGTGGCCTTGTTTCAATCCACTTTGTGAAGTATTCCACAGCTACCACCGCAAAGCGAAGGTTCCCGGGAGCTGTCGGTAATTGTAACACCTCTGGTGTTTAGCATGTAATTAACTTGACATATCATCATTATCATCTTAAAGCATCTTGATCATGATTTCATGTGTATGCATTTTTCTAAGTGTATCATTTTATTTGATTTACCTCTATTGCAAAAACCCTAATTAGCCCACTTCTCTCTACTAGGGCAAAATGGTAATTTCACCTCTGTGATTAGCTTTGTGTAATTCTTGTTCCTTTGGTGTCTTGTAGTTTTGTTGTGTTGGCCAAAGATCAAAAATCAGAATTTGATTTCAAATCTCTTTGCAAAACCTTGATTTCGAAACCCTGGATTTTATCCCTCTTTTTGTAATTCAAAAATTATTCAAAATTTGGGGTTGGTCCAAAAAGCAAAGTTGTGGATCTGCCAAAGAGAAACAACTTTGGTAGTTACAAATTTTCAAGTTGCAGTACAAAGTTTTGAGTTATTTCAAATTCAATCAAACTCCAGTTTTGTCCCCTTTTCAGTTTTCAAAATGAGTTCAAAAACTAATGAGTTTCTGGAAAAGTGTATAATAGCAAAGTTGTAGGTTTTGATGAAAGGAACAACTTTCATATATAAAGATTTTCAAGTTCAGTGTGAAATCCAGAGTAATTTTGATTTGAATCAAGTTTGAAAAAGTGTTCCCTTTTCTGTTTTTGAATATTGTTCAAAAACTATTTGGAATTTGAAAATGTTCATATTAACAAAGTTGTAGAACTCTTTTTTCTGAACAACTTTGATGTTTTGAGTTTTTGCTGCTTAGTTCAAGTTTTGGAAGTAATTTGCAAAATACAGATATCAGCCTAAAGTCAAACCCTACACCCTACACTGTTCCTCTTCTTCCTAGCGACAGAGGGGGGGGGCCCGGCCATGGCGCCGGCGCCGCGCCTGCAGCACGCACGGCTGCTCCCCACGCGCCACCAACCTGCCGCAGCTGTCGCCTTGTTCCCTCCGCGCCCGCACGCGAGCGCTGACCCTCGCTCCCGTCCCCTACAGTCCTCTGCGCGTCGCCGCCGCGTGGCCATTGCCGGCCGAGCTTGCGCCCAAGCCCCGGCTGCACGCCAACTTGTCCGCCAGAGCGCAATCGAGTGCGCACGCCCCCGCAAACCTTACCTGCGCAACCCCGGGGTCTCTACCGGCCCCTGGCCGCGGCTATATAAGCCCGCCGGAGCCCCGAGCTTGTCACTCAGCTCCGCCTCCGTCGCCAGCACAGTCCACAACCTCCATCGCTCATCCACCTAGTCCAGCAGCTCCGCTTTGAGTTCGTGAAGCTTCCCAGCTCTCCTTTTTCACCGCTACCGCCTCCCACCGCCGAGCGCGAGGTCCTTCTTCCTCAGCTCCGGTGAGAAGCCGCCGTCTCGGACCGACGGGATTCGCCGCCGTCGCTCCATCCTTCTCTCTCTGACCCTAAGTCTTCATTCCTTGATTCATTGCGTTCCTAACCGACTACTGGTAACCGTGCCTGGTGCACAGAGCCGCCGGATCGCCGGAGTGCCGCCGTGGTCGTCTCCACCCCTCGAGCGCGCCTTCGTACCGCGCCCCTCGAAGCACCCGAGGCCACCCTCAGCCTCGGGCGAGTCGCGACTACCCTCGACCGTCTCGAGCCTCAGCCTCGAGCACACCCTCGAACCCCGCCCTCGGGACCAGCCTCAGCCTCGGGCGAATCGCACCCCCTCGAGTCGCAAGCCTCGAATAGGCCGAGGCCACCCTCGAGACGTCCGCCGAAAGAGAATCCGCCGAGCCTCGCCTCTGAATCTCGGTGAGCCCAGCCTCTGTTCTTCCCAGCCGAGCCTCGAGCCTCGACGCCGAGCCCATTCCGACTCGAGCACAGTGCTCTTTTCTTTTTAAAGATGTGAACAGTTCTGTTATTTCATCTTTTTGTATGATTTTCGGTGTTGATCCAAAAATTCTGAAAATTTTACAGTTGACTCTTTATGCCCTGTAGTATTTATAAAAATATGAAACTTGAGTTTTGTGCAAAAATTTGAAATGAAAAATTCCCCTTTTAATTGAAAAATGAAGGCTTTGGTATTTTTGGAGAGTGATCTATAGCTCCAAAACCTTGAGATAAAATTTTGCAAGCTAGTTATGTCATGATGAGTCTCTGGTAAAATTTTGAAGTCATTTGGAGCAAGTTGATTTTTGAGCATTTATTTTAATTTCTAAATAGTGCCTTTTGTTAATTAATGCCTAGATTTAATTGAGCACCTTAATGACCTCCAAAAATTATGAAATTTGTTTTGCCATATACTTGTACCATAATGAACTTATGTGAGTAATTTGGTAATTTTTGGAGCACCTTCATAAAATGACCTTTTTAAATAATTAAGAAAAATAGAAAAGGTGATTAGGGTTAGCGTTGAATGCCCTGTGATGTGACTTTTGGGATTGCTTGATGTTCATAGACCCCTACCCTTGGTCTATGATGTTTGTGATGCCTTGCTATGTCTATACTTAGACTTAATAAAAGTTGCTTAAATAAACTTGTTAAAATTGTTAATAATGGATAAGAAATCTTTTGTCCACTTTAACCACCCTTCATACCTTGCAAGGCTATACTCTAGTGTTATCCTATGCACTTTGTTCATACTAGCATTCTCATGAGCATTCATCATTGCATCCGTATAGTTGACGAAGAAGGCCCTGAAGTCGAGGTAGCCACCGAAGGATCTGTCCCCGAGGCAACCCCGAGCTCCGACACCTATACCTACCCCGAGTCTACTCTTTTTGCCATCCAAGGCAAGCCCCGGTGCATTTAACCCTTTCCTTGAATTTATAAATGTTTCCTTAAATGTCTTTGAGTTAAATTATTGCATTAGGTTGATAGGAGTTGAGTGAAATCCTATCTGATGCATTATCTACCTTGACCAATGATACACCCGATACCTGCTTTTCAAAAACTCCTTGCAAAATGCTTAGCAATGCTATATGTT
This sequence comes from Coix lacryma-jobi var. lacryma-jobi, assembly GCA_009763385.1. NCBI lineage: Eukaryota > Viridiplantae > Streptophyta > Magnoliopsida > Poales > Poaceae > Coix > Coix lacryma-jobi. Next base: position 72,702,248 of record CM019826.1, read on the forward strand.
AGATTTGCAATAAAAATGCCAATTTCAAAAGTGTGATCACTTTAAGAATATTTATGGGAATTTCTGGTTTACTCCCACTATTGGCTAAGTATCTGATCCGTATTTAGTCAATGGGAAGGAGAGGTTGTCCGCGAGTACGGTGCCGTCATGTTGTAGTCCGGGACTCAACAGTTGACACCGACCGGGACAGGGTTGAAAAACTGACAGGACCTGTACTCTTGGGTTAGAGTCCCGAGGTGCTTGTCGCTGGCTGAAAAATTTAGGGACCACCTGTATGGGGGCCTGCTGACTAAGACTTGTAACTATTCACATACTACGGAGAGCTTCGGCTCCGAGGAATCCTTTATTGGACCGACAACCGCGCACTGGGAGTGGAGAGATGGCGGAAGTAGCATGTACCCACGTGGGTTAAAGTCCCGGATTGGAGGGTTAAAGTCCCGAATTGGAGTGGTGTACTGTACTTCCGGGTGGCGTAGGACCGGGCCCAATCTTGGAGGAATCGTGGTAGACGAGTTGGCATATGCAAGCTTGGGTGCTACATATGCAGTGTGGATAGGGACCCTCAGCTGAGTATTATTTATCCGGATTAACGCTGCTCCTCGGTTATGGAGACTTAGTCACTGACTGTCAACAGGGAGTGGTTCTCAACTAGGTCTGTTTTGGAAAGTAAAATGAATCAAGGATTATGATGGAACAAGGAATACCGAATCTTTCAAAATTAAAATAAGGTTTACCAAAAATGCTTTTCTGCAAAATACTTGAACTTGCTTAAGCCTTACCTTGGCTACCCTAAGCCTGCATTCCTGAGTCTTCTCCCTTTTCTTTAGTCGGGTAAGTCTTGTTGAGTACCTTTGTACTCAGGGTTCTTTTACCCATGTTGCAGGTATGGCAGATCCCTCAGTATGCCTTGGACCCTGCTGTGTGACTGTTGTTCAGGAGGAGGCCGATGAGGCCGATGAGTAATTATTCACCCTCGGGCTGGGTGAAGTATCTTTATCTTTTAGTTGTTGTCATATGCTACTTTGCCAACTCTATCTATTTGAACTATGGTCTGTAATAACTTCACTTTAATGTTATGTTGAACCCTGGTTTGTAAAACTATTGTTATCTAAGTCTTCCGCTATTTACTCCGATGTTATTTGTCAAAATGTTCAAGAGGTTGTAACTGAATTGTGAGATGATCCTGCGGACATCGGGCACTGATGTAGCCCAGTGGCGGAACCCGGTCTTAACCTCTTGGTTTTACGGATCGACTGTCAGTGGTTGACAGTGGTCAGTGGGCCATGGGATTAGGGCCGTTACGTCACAGTAATGGGCCTACGAGGTCCATCGCCCACCTTTGCAGAGGCCAGGTTGGGCATATGAGGGTTGTGGGTGCCCCTGGAGCGTTTTGGTTTTTTGCCATCAGTTGACAACCCTCGCAATGCTTGACGATGGTTTCCGCATCTCTTAATGCTGTTGGCCAGTAGAAACCTTGCCGGAACGCTTTTCTGACTAGAGCCCTCGGGCCATTGTGAGAACCGCAGATGCCCTCGTGGATTAGCTTGAGAATGTCATCGCCTTCGGACTGAGACACACATTTGAGCCATGGCGTGGTTACCGAAGCTTTGTACAAGGTGTTGTCAACGATCTTGTATCCTCGGACTCTTTGCTTTAGTCTGTTTTCTTCTTCTCTATTGCTTGATTCATGGAGCCCCTTGATGTAGGCCATGATAGGTGCTCTCCAATCCTCGCACTGAATTGCGCTGATCAGCTTGATGCTGGTTTCAAAAGCTTCGAAGGCTGAACGAGTGGTAACCTCGTAGAACACATCTGGTGGAAGCTGTAACTGCTGTGCGGCTGCTTTGGCTAGGCAATCTGCCTCGCTGTTTTCAGTCCTTGATATTGCTTTTACAGTTATGCCGAGGAAGAAAGATTCTAACCTTCGGACATATTGAAAATACTTTTGAAGCTCTGGATCTTTTGCTTTGTAGTTCTTTTCAATGTGCCCCACAATGACTTGAGAATCTGTGTTAATGAGTGCCCTTCAGACTGATAACGACCGTAGTCTTGAAAGTGCCAGAATCACAGCTTCGTACTCTGCAGAGTTGTTTGTGCACTTGAAGTCAAGCCTTCTTGCGTATCTCAGCTTCGATCCGGAAGGCGAGATTAGAATGGCCGAGGCACCGGCTACAGTTGCACCCCAGGCTCCGTTGACGTAAATGATCCAAAATTGGTCATGTTGCAGCTCACCAGGGCGAGGGTCGGGCGTCCATTCTGCTATGAAATCAGCCAGTACCTGTGATTTGACTGCTGTTCTGCCGACGAAGGTCACAGCGTAACTGTTAAGCTCGACTGCCCATTTTGCTATTCTTCCAACTGCTTCGTTGTTTTTGAAAATGTTCTCGAGGGGGTACGACGAAGGTACATGGATCTCGTGTGCCTGGAAATAGTGCTTGAGCTTTCTTGACGCCATAACAACGGCGTATGCTATTTTTTCAAGCTCCGAATAATTTCTCTTTGGACCTTCGAGGGTTTCTGAAACATAGTACACTGGGGCTTGTCTGGTCTTGTTGCTTTCGCGGAGCTCCTTGATGAGGACTGCACTTGCTGCGTGGGGCGAGGCTGCGACGTAGAGTAACAATAGATCTCCCTTGCTTGGGCTGGTTAGAGCAGTCAAGCTAGTCAGATACTTTTTTAGCTCCTCGAAGGCCTTTTGTTGCTGGGGACCCCAATTAAATGGAGCGTTGCTTCTGAGTGTTTCAAATAAGGGTAACCCTCGCTCTGCGGATCTTGAGATGAATCTGCTAAGTGCTGCTAAATGACCAGTCAGACACTGAGCTGATTTCTTGGTCGCCGGAGGTTCCATGTTCATGATGGCATCAATTTTCTCAGGGTTAGCTTCGATTCCTCTGGATGAGACGATGCAACCTAGCAATTTACCTTCGCTTACCTCAAAAACGCATTTTTCTGGGTTTAGTTTCAGTCCGGCGGACCGGAGGTTGCTGAACACCCTCGATAAGTCTGATATGTGGTTTTCTTTTAGTTCACTCTGGACAACTAGGTCGTCGACATAAGTAGAGACAACGTGTTCATCCTTGAAAACTTCAGAGGTCATGCGAGCGAAGGTTGAGCCTGCATTTTTCAAGTCTTCTGCCATTCTTCGGAAGCAAAAGGTGCCCGAGGGTGTGATAAAACTTGTTTTTTCCTCGTCTCCTTCATGCATCCAAATCTGGTGATAGCCTGGAAAGCAATCGAGGAGGGATAGCATTTGGCAACCTGCTGCTCTGTCGACCAGGGTGCTTATGTTTGGGAGAGGGAAGTCATCCTTCGGACAGGCTTTGTTCAAGCAAGTGAAATCCACGCACATTCGCCATTTTTTGTTCTTCTTTTGGACTAGGACCACATTTGAGAGCCAAGTTGGGTATTTGACTGGGCGAATGACGCCTGCGTCCAAAAGCCTTTTTACCTCAGCCTTCGCTGCCTCCTTTCTTTCTTCTGACATCTTGCGAAGCTTTTGTTTGATTGGGCGATAGCCTGTTTTGATGTTCAGGCTATGCTCAATCATTGATCTGTTGACTCCTTTTAGGTCTTCTGCGGACCAAGCGAAGGTGTCGGAATTTTCTCTGAGGAAGGTGACGAGGTTGCCTTCTGATTGAGGGTCTAGATTGGCTGAGATGATCACCTTTCTTTCGGCGTTACCCTCGAAGAGTTGGACTTGTTTGGTTTCCTCCTTTGGCGCTGCCTTCACTCTGTCATTGCAGACTTGACCCTCGTCGCTGATACCGGGGGTTTGAGGTTTTGACAAGTTGTGTACATTACGTTGCCCCGGGGCTACGTTCCCTTCAGCTGCCCTTGCAATGTCTTGGTCCCCAAATACTGCGACCACACCCTTCAGAGCGGGAAGCTTCATGCATAGGTAAGCGGGATGGATGACAGCATTGAATGCGTTTGTGACCCCTCGGCCAAAAATGGCATTGTATGGGTAGAACATGTCGACGACATCAAATGTTATGTGTTCAGTCCTGCAGTTGATTTGGTCGCCGAAGGTTACGGGCAGAGAAATTTTTCCGACGGCTCTCACTTGTTGACCACCGAAGCCGTATAGGGGGTTGTCAGCAGGTTGCAGAAGGTTCCTGTCAAGCTTCATGCTATCGAAGGTTGAAGCGAACAAGATGTCAGCGGAGCTTCCTGTATCGATCAGTATTTTGGTGACAGTCCACCCAGCGAGGTTGGTTTCGATCACCATAGCATCGGTGTGAGGGTAATCTCTTAGCTTCATGTCACTGGAATCGAAGGTTATGGGGATGTGAGACCAACGACCGAATTTATGTGGTGCTTCGACGGCCACATGGTGAACTCGTCTGGCATGTTCCTTCCTCTACCGTTTGTTGCCATGGTCCTCATTTGAACCTCCGGTGATAGCTAGAATCACACCGAAGGTTGAAGTTGGATTGTTGATGGTCGTTTGGCTCGGGGCTTCGGGTTTGACGGGTTGTGGTGCTGGTAACGCGGGGATTGGCGGTGGTGGTGGCAGAGCGTTGGTGGCTTGTTGGAATTTGGTTTTGGGGGGTTATTGGGTATGTGACTGTGTAAGGTGGGTTTTGGCGTTGTGGGATCGTGGTTGGCTGATAAGAGGTTTGGTTGTAGAGTGGGTGATGAGTGTAAGTGGGTTGTTGCGAGGGTAGGCCGTAGTTTATGGGGGTATAGTGGTATGGGGGATTTGGTGGGTGGAAACTTGGTTTCCTGGTGTGGTTGATGATTCGGGTGTCTGACGAAGCAGCTTTCCTGGATTCCTGGTATTCTTTTCCCTTGGCGAAGCATTCGCATTGCTTTGTTGTGTGTCCCTTGCCCATTCCATAGAAGTGACAATACATTTTGGCGGGATCTCGCTGCTGGTTCCGCTGATTCGGCGGAGGTGGCAAACCCTGCGGGGCTTGGTTGCTCAGAGGTTGAGCGTCCCGTCTTTGATCCTCGTAATTAGTTGCTTTGTTGATTGCACCGACGTTGCTTTGCTCTTGGCGAAGGTTGCTTTCTCTCGGTTGAGGCCTCATTTGTGGCTTCTGGTGTGACCTCCGAGCATCGGACTTCGCTCGGAAGTCCATGTCAGCTCTACAGTATCTTTCCTTTGTCTCGTGCAATTCTTTGATTGTATTCGCCGGCTTCCGAGCAAATTTCGAAGAGCACGGGCCGGGGCGAAGGCCGCTGACTGCAGCGAGGATGACAGCCTCGTCGGATATCCCCGGGGTTCTTGCTCTGATTTGAATGAACCTCCGCCAGTAATCTTGAAGTGGTTCGCGCTCTTCTTGTTTGCAGTTAAACAACTCAATGGGGTTTGATGGAGCTGGCGTGATGCCTTTGAAATTTGTGCAAAGCTTGTCTCTGAGGTTGGCCCAGGAATCTACAGTTCCAGGGCGGTGGTTGCTGTACCAGGTTTGTGCGATGTCTCGCAGGATAATGACAAAAGACTTTGCCATTGTTGATTCATCTTCGCCTGCCGCGGCAACTGCTGCTTCGTAGCTCATGATGAATTGACGAGAGTCAGAAAGCCCGTCGTAGCGAGGTAGGTTTTGTGGGTTGTAGCATGGTGGCCAGGGTTGGGTTTGGAGTATTTGGGAGAGTGGAGACTTTGGGTCGTAGGGCATTTGGTGTTGTTGAGGCCTTCGTTGGTTGCGAAGGTTTAGCTCTCTCTCATTCGGGTAGAGGTGGCGGAAGTTTGGTGGCCTTATAGGATGTGGTTGCGGGTTTATTGGTGGTGGTGGGGGTGGTGGATGGTGGCGAAGGTTGTCTTGATCCTGCTCATTCCCCTCCTGCAGCGGGGGGATCTCATCACTCCAGCCTTCGGCCTCGGCTTCTGCCGCAGCGAGGGATTCCTCCATTCGGCGAAGCTGCTCTCTGGCTTCATCTGCCCTTTGTCTGATCGAGCGTAATCGGTTATGCCTCTCGAGTTGATCCAGGCGCCTCTTCTTCTCTTGCAGTTGAGCTTCAAGCCTCTCGAGGGCCTCGAGGCCCAACTCCTCCTCGTCTCCTTCCTCTCCCTCTCCTGAGGCGTGAGGGTGTGGCTGCGTTGCCACTCGGGCTTGGGGGCTTTGGACCTGAGGTTCTGGGGTAACATTCTCTGCTCCCGAGGGTTGCACAATTTCCTCAGCAGGGGGAACTACTGTCGTCGTCTCTCTAGCGACGCGCTGGTCCCTCGCCAAAGGTGCTCTCCTATTTCCTGCCATTTCAAACTACGTTCCCCACGGTCGGCGCCAAACTGTTGGATGCACACTTGCCGCAACCTTCGCACTTGTGCAGGGTCGCGGCGAAGGTGGCCAAGTGTCGGAAGCAGTAGCGAAGGTAAAGCGAAAGTGGAATGGTGCTCAATTCCCCAAAAAATCGTCCCATTACACTGTTCACCCCTTGGTATTTATAGGGAATACCAAGGGGCACGGGCCAAATTACAAAAGGGGACAGGAAAGATCCCTCACTTCCACGCAGGGAGGAAGGGCAAAAACGTAAACACACAGCTGAAGTGGAAACCCTAATCGGCCCCTCTCCAATGCGCCGCCACCTGGTTCTCTTCACCTTCGGGAGAGAGGGGCGGAGGTTTTGACCTTCGGCCATGCTCGCCGGTCCTTTGACTTCGCTTGCCTCCGGGGCAACGCACATTCATCGCTTGCTTGAACCTTCGCTTCAAGCGAGGTGGCTTTGTGAGCTAGCGAGGGTTGCCTGCAGTGCGGTTGTCGACTTAGACCTGCATGGGATGCAACAAGGCGATGAGGGTTGAACCCGCGTCCGAAGGTCAGGGTAACGATCCCGAAGTGGAGAGGGACCTCGCAAGGACACATAGATTTGACGAGGGTTATTCTTTGGACACCAGCTCGAGCGGCGCCCCTGTCGAGGGTCCTTTTCCCCAATAGACCTATACGACGCATCTCAACCATTGTTTCAAGTCGTTTGATCCAAGGGTTGCGGTTCATCCCGCCGGGCTATATAAGGAGCCCCAGAACCCCCTCCCTGGAGCAATCCATCATTATCTCTATTCTTTATCCACCTCCAGAGCAAAAGCTAGGGTTTCTAGATGAGAGGAGTCCCTCGAATGGACAACCTCTCTCTAGGATTAGTTTAGATCTAGTCTTCTAGATAGTAGAGAGATGGAGAGCGAGGGAGGAGTTTGGAGGAGATGCCGGCCTGTCGGTGCTTCTTCCTCTGGTTGTACATCGGCGGGATCAAGCTCTGTTCGAGCTTGCTCCTGAGATGCTTCGGGTGATCAACTTCTGATTCAAGTAAGATTCTTGTTTATATTATTTTTCTGGTCACAAGCCTCTTTTGAGTGCTTTAATTTACTGCAGTAGGTTATAGTATAATTCGCCATGTAAGCGTGGTGCTTTAGGCTCGAGTTACTCGTAGTTGTACCGTATAGGCCGAGCTTATTTAGGTGGTAGCTCGCGGGTGTGACTCTTATAAACCCGTTGAATCCTCTATATTCCACCTCCCCGTTTATAGGCCGAGCAGGACCGTAGTTACCTAGTTGGGGTGTACTCTGGATGCAACCCTTCTATTTGTAATGTCCCCAGTTGAATCATATAACACATAATCTCTTGCCTAGATCAGAACTAGAGAATCCCAAGTTATCCTCTCTATAGTCCTGCTATCGACCTCATACTAGATTGCTATTCCCTTACTTTTTAATCTTGTTTTTACTTTATCTTGATCCTACTTTAGTTTCTTTGACCACTCATTTATCTTATTTGGTTAAGTTAGAACGTAGTTTATCTCACACGTTTCCCTGTGGATACGATATTAAAACCTCCGAGTGAAAGATACAATGGTATACGTGCACTTGCGGATCTTTTTCTGTGTGCTCATTCATACCAACCAACCACTTCTATGTGTTGCTGCTCGTGGTGACAGCCTAGCATTAGTGTGACGCTAAGAAGTGCCAACACATGCATATAGTGATGGACAGAATATACATCATTAGACAGTGTGTCATTATAAGTTTATAAAAGATGTCAGATAGCTCGACGTTATAGCTTTTCTATAACGTCAGATGGTCCGACGTTAAAAGTCGGTCCGACATTAAATTTTTTTGCATCGCCACTATCAACAGTTCATATATCTATCGCTATAAGTTTATAATGTCGGACTGTAAGTCATTGAAACGGCTTATAACGACCCATTGTTCGATGTTATATTTAGGCTGTGATGTAGTGGGCCATGGTGCAGAAGCCGTCGGTGGAGCTGTCGGAGAGGCAGAGCCCATTGAAGCGCTCCTCCATCTTGTGCTCGGACTCGTCGTCGCTGGAGTCACCATCGGATCTTCTCTCGACGTCGCTGAGGGAGGCGATGAAGGCACGCTTGCCCACGTCATACGCCTTCTTGAGATCCTCCTTGTGGTAGCCGCCCTTGGTCTTCTTCTTCCTAGCCTTGTACTCGCGCTTGCCCTTGTGCCTGGAGTTATGGTTCTTGCCGGTGAAGACCTTCTTGGGGCACTCCGCGATGTAGTGATTTGGATCACCACACTTGTAGCAGCCGCCCTTGCATCCCCCATGCTTGTTGTTCAGGCGATGGTTGTAAAACCGCGAGAACTTGTGGGTGACAAGGCCGAGCTCGTCATCGCCCAACATCTCCAACTACTCCTCTATAATGGACAACAAAGAAAACATAGCAAAAGGAGTAGGAAAAGTGTCAGCGGAAAGAGTCGATCCACCCCTGACTCAGACCAAAGTCATGGTATGTGAAGATGGGTCCTTCAGCTTGGCCTGAGTCAGGTGATCAATCTCGGTAGACTTGAGCTTGTTGAAAAGCTCATCCACGGTGAGGGTGTCGTAGCTTGGTGACTCAATGATAGTCGACACCTTCACCTCCCTATTGGCGGTCCTTAACTCATACTTTATAACAGCCAAGACTCACATAAAACCAACATCAAACATAGAATAGGGCTTACAACTAACTATTTCCACAAGTTTTGATGTTTGGTCAATTGCAAGAGGGCATTCACGTAAACGACTACAAACGGGCTCCAACACATACAACATATGGCATGTAAATGCACCCGATATGAGCCCAAAAGGAATAGGCCCAATACCCAGCACTTCCGACCCATCCAAATGGGAGAAATAGAGCTCAAAGCCCATCACAACAACAAACTAGACCTAGAAACCTCAATAGACATGGCCCACATCAACTCCCAACACCACCAGAGAAAGGCGGTGGCGAGGCGGGCCAGCAGGGGTGCGCCCACACCCCTGGTGCGACCGCAACACCAGTGGCGCCAAACCTGTTCAAATTTGAACAGGTGCCTGCCACCGCCTATCTAACATCGGTTATAGAGGTGTCCAAGTTCAATGCACCCTGAAAGGTCAGTTTGGAGGTCGGTTTGCACTTTTCATGTGGATAGAATGGCTCTCCACCCCTCTAAGGCACCTCCACCTATAAAAGGAGGCCTCCACCCTCCTCACAAAGCATCCAAGTGCTCATTGATCATATCTCAAGAGGGATCCATGGAAAAAACAGTAGTGCCTCATATATCTTAGCTCTAGCAGCTAACAATAATAGGGAGCGAGTGAGTGCGAGTTGGAGAAGTACCGGGGTTGTCGGCTACATCCGCGGAAGGAACACCGGGATCGCCGGTATGACTCCGCTTGTATCTCTACAATCTCGTATACTTCTTGAAGTATAAAGGTTCGTGTTCAACTTTGGTTCTAAGTTCTTATCGTGTTCTAGCTTATCACTTTCATAGCTAGCTAGATTTATCATTCAACCTCGAGTGAGTGCTCTAGCGAGAGCGTGCAAGTCCTAGCTACTGCTAGAGTAGTGGCCCTTAGTGTAAACGTGGTGTTTAGGCTAAGTGGTTGCAGGTTAGTTGCCTTGGTCTCCACGATTGAGGAGGTAGGTGGTAGGTGGTGACAACCCTGTCTGTCCTTTGTAATCCACCCACGTTCGGGATTCTAGGTAGAGCTGTATCAGCATAGATTGGGAAAGCAGTCTCCACCAGTTGATCGAAGCAAGCTACGTTTGGCTGAGCTTGATCACATAAGGACCTGTTCCTTAAAAGAACCTTGCTACCCTTGTTACCCTTCTTCTTGTCTTATCTGGGAGGACTGGACTAAGAGGCCATAGCACACCATTCCTTATGGAAAATACGATACCCAGAATACTTCTGGGTGAAGTGCTACATCGATACTTCCGTGCGCTTGCGGACTTTTCTACTGATGCTAAGAAGTGTCAACAAGCATTTCTGGCGCCATTGTCGGGGATAGATTCCAACCCTATTCTTAGGTGGTTGCGCTAAGAAGTGCCAACAAGCATTTCTGGCACCGTTGTCGGTTATAGATTCAAACCTATCCTTTGGTAGTTGCGCTAAGAAACGCCAACACTCCAATACCTTCCGATCTAGGGCATATAGCAACTTGAGCGCCCTCCCATGATCATCATAAGGTAGGTTGGGCCGATTGGCACGCAACTTGTTCACAATGGTTTCAAAACGAGAGAACATAGTGTCAATCATCTCCCCATCCAGCTATGTGAAGTTCTCGTACTCGCGCTTGTACGTCTCGAAGAGTCTGGTCTTGAACTGAGCGGTCCCCTTGTGATAGCTCTGAAGCTTCACCCAGACCTCGACTCCCCGTAGGATGCTCGGAAATACACTCGAACTCTGGCATGGAGAGGCTGCCCAAAAGAGCATTGCGAGCCTTGTTGTTCGCAGTGTGTTGGTCAATTTGGTGCTAACCAACACGGGCTGCCAAGACCTCTTACTGCTCATCCTCGCAAATCTCCCACACGGAAAAATCGATGTTGTTGAGATAAGCACGCATCCGAATCTTCCAATAGGGGTAATTGGTTCAATCAAAAAACGAAGCCTTGTCGTTCCCTCAGTCCATGTCGCCCAGTGGATCTGAAACCGATTAAGGTATGGAAGATCCTTAACCGGCTCCGATACCAATTGAAGTGCCAAAAAGGTGACCAGAGGGGGGTGAATGGGAGCTTAAAAATACTTCTCTGGAATCTTAAGCCTTTGTCCCAAATTGTACCCTAAAACCAAGATCAAGGCTCAATTGTGTCCACGACCCTAGATATAGAGTGGATGCTTCCAAGAAACACAACGAGACACTACAAGACTCTAGGAATCCACCGTAAAAGTCAAAACACAAGTCGGACAAACACCGAAGAAACTACGGACAAGAAAGCGTTGAGATAGCACTGACCGAACTCTATGTGTGTCTGATCAACAGGGACCGGACGCGTCCGGTCAGCCAAAAGTGTCTCTAGAATGTTACTGGTCCTAACCGCACTCAGCACTAGGAGCGTCCGGTCACCAGCGTTTGGTCACACTCACAGGGTGAACAGTGACCACAGTGAGTCTGGTTACTTCACACCTAATTCGTCCAGTCTGAGCTGAGGCTCTCTGTAACTGACCGGACTCACGGAGGAGAGTGTCCGGTCAGAAGTCGAGTAGAGTCCAGTCACCCCGATTCAGCCCTATTCATTTACCGATTCGACCCAATCTACTAGCTCGAACCTAGGAGATCATGGCTCGAACCTAACTCCAAATTGGTGAATCGAAGAATTTTAGGGCACTAGCTCGTGAGGAATTAGAGAAAATCCTTCGGTAAAAAGATGTATCTCGCAATGCTCTAGAAGATGGTTCAAACGGTTTTTCAAGTCATCCCTCGAATCAAGAAATCTTGTGATGAACTAGAGAGGGGCAAAGAGAGAAACAGGAAGAACGAAATCAAAACGCGAATTCAACTCGATTTCAGAAAAACTCCAACGAATAGCTAGAGGATGGGAGAGCCTAATAGATGAATATGAGTCTACGAAATGAAAATGGCAACTGCTTGGATAGGGAGAGAGGAGGGGCTGCATCTCTTATTTATAGTCCTAATACATTAGTCCCCTTGTACCCCTAGATACAAGAGCGAACTAGCTAACCCTAGGGGTATTCTGGACCAATTCTAAAAGAGCTCATCTGACAGCCACGCGCCCTGCCATCCTTCGCTTCGCCTTGATGCAAGCTCTAGGATGTCGCCACGTGCCATCCCGTCGACCGCCGCGCCATCTCAACGGTAGCTTCGCCGCAACTTAAGCCTCTCGGTCCCGCCACGCATCGACCATTCCGCATAGGAACCTCTACCCGGTTTTTGAGGCCCAAACCGGCAAACCGTCCTCCCTGAGTTTTGTGGCCCAAACTCAAAAACCCGCCAGCCCAGGTTTTGAGGCCCAAACCTGGCAAACGGTCCACCCCGAGTTTTGTGGCCTAAACTCAGAAATCATCGGGTAGCTTTCTGAGGCTCAACTATGAACTTGCGTCATAGACGGATTGTGGTTCTCACACCCCGACCACCGGCACCGATGTCGATGCATGTCCAGCCTCCACATCGGGCACAACACCTTCATGTTCCTTCTTGACTTGGCCGACGACACTTGTGCCGCCTGCAAGCCTGTGTCCGACCACCCGCCAAGTGCCATGACGCCATCGTCTTCCTCCTGACTCGGTCGATGCCATCTCACATCCCATGTGCTCTTGCTTGTCGAAGCCAAGTGCTAGCTACCATAGCTGGTCCTCCGGCCCTCTGGTCCATCGGTCCAAGCCTCACGTCTGCCCTTCACCAGTCCAAGTCCATCGGCACGGCACGTCCGCCGCACGGCATGCCCGTCCTTCACTGCTCCCGGTCCGTCGGTACGACACATCTCTATTTGACCTTCACCTCGCCATCGACCGCTGCCTCCGAGCTCCACACCTGCACATCAACACAGCCAAGAGACACATGATCTCGCTCACCCCTCCCGGTGAGCCTGTTGACCAATCGCTCATCACTCAGGGTGGAACCACAAGGGCACATATCAACCTTGTGTTCGCATGAACATAATGGAGTTGCCAATAAGAAATCCCTTGATAGTTCATACACCAACCGAAGTGATAAAGGCAAATCGGGTATGCTCGAATGTTCGTGTTCACATAGAGGATGTGGAATTTGTGATAATGCTTATTGTTTAGAACTCTCAGAGATCGATGTTATCCTTGGACAAGGATGGTTATCTGCTCATAAAGGTGTGATCAATTACCCTCAACATTCAGTGCTTCTAACAAAATCTTCAGGCGAAAGGATTAAATATCAGGGTCTACCATCACCACCCCGGGAATATGAAGCAAGTCTGTTAGAAGATAGCAACAGTAAGATGCATGAGATCTAGAATCGTAGTCTTTGTTGCAAGCATTACGATTTTCCTTATCTTCAAAACAAGTCAACCAGGAATGAAATCAACGTGGACTCAAGTTGTGAAGTTAATAAAGATAAGAAGAGGAAAGCAAATTCACTTGAGCCACTGCTGGGAAACAACCAACAATTGAGTTCTACTACAGTGTCACATCCGGTTCGAACCTTTGATCAGACAAGCTCAGATCCAAAGGAATTAGAAGCCTCTCCAGTCAAGAACTTCCCATATGACATATGCATAGATGGATGGACAATCACCTATAAAGAACTCCAACCACCGAAGCGGGTTTGGAAGAGAAATAAACAGGTAAAGGTAAACCCTTCGAGTCAACAAGACAGTAGCACATTAAGCAACATTTCCATCACTGAAGATCCAGCCAAAGGAAGATGTTACCATTGTCAATAGGAAGGACATTATATCAGATCCTGCCCTAAAAAGATGAACAATCGACTCATGAAAGAAGCCAGAGCCCAATCACTACAGAGTAGCCACCAACATGTGAAGTCAATGCATGAAGCAAAGGATGTCCCTAGTAACAGTTGAAGAGTGTAATAGAAAAGTTGCCTCTCATGTCCTTACAGATGTATCATGTTCTAGTAGTTCTTAGGCCCTTATGTAATAAAATGCTAGTAACGAAGTTGAGTCAAGTCTTTAGTCCATGTGTGGTTTGTGAATCTGAAATGTTTGGTTCATTGTCTTTATGATAATGTTTGTTTTGGATCTTTGTAATGAGTGCTAATGATTTTGTGGGTTTCCTCACTGTTGACGATAAAAGTTGGTGCCTTCAGAACACTAACACACTTGCGGATACATGGGTGTATGCCGAGTCTCGAGTGATGAGTGATTGTCAACTGGGATAATGCACATGTTCTTTGGCTTGTGTTGTGCAGGTGTCAAGCACGGATACAGTGATCGAAGGCAAGGTGAAGGTCAAGTAGAGACGTGCCGTGCCGATGGACCGAGAGTGGCGAAGGGCGGACCTGAGGCTTGGACCGAGGGACCGGTGGCCTGAGGATCAGCTGTGGTGGCTGACAGCCTGGGACAGAGACGAGCGAAGACTTGCAGGCACGGTGTTGCTTGGGTCGAGGACCTGGGGACAAGTGTTGGTGGACGGGGTGCACGGGCGGTTCATCCCCTCTACGACTCGGTTTGGTGGTTGAGCCATAGAAAAACCACCGAGTGGACGGTTTCCAGGTTTGGGCCTCAAAACCTGGGCGCTGATGGTTTCCGAGTTTGGGCCACAAAACTTGGGCTGAGGACGGTTTCCAGGTTTGGGTCTCAAAACCTGGGCGCTGCGGGTTTCTGAGTTTGGGCCACAAAACTCAGGCGATGGACGGCTAGTTTCCTGGTTTGGGCCTCAAAACCGGGGGTTGGTCGTTGCGGATACATGGGTGTATGCCGAGTCTCTGAGTGATGAGTGATTGTCAACGGGTTTGATGCGCATGTTCTTTGGCTCGTGTTGTGCAGGTGTCGAGCACGGAGACAGTGATCGAGGGCAAGGTGAAGGTCAAGTTGAGACGTGCCGTGCCGACGGACTGGGTGCGATGAAGGATGGGCGTGCCGTGCGGCGGACGTGCCATGCCGATGTATCGAGCAGTGAAGGGCGGACGTGAGGCTTGGACTGAGGGACCAGAGTGCCTGAGGATCAGCTGTGGTGGCTGGCAGCCTGGGACAGCGACGAGCGGAGACTTGCGGGGCACGGTGTTGCTCGGGTCGAGGACCTGGGGACACGTGTTGGTGGACGGGGTGCACGGGCGGTGCATCCCCTCTACAGCTCCGGTTTGTTGGTTGAGCCAGAGAAAAACCAACGGGTGGACGGTTTCCGAGTTTGGGCCTCAAAACTCGGGCGCTGCGGGTTTCTGAGTTTGGGCCACAAAACTCAGGCTGGTGGGCTGGTTTCCCGGTTTGGGCCTCAAAACCGGGGGTTGCTGGAAAAGGCTGGTTTCCCGGTTTGGGCCACAAAACCGGGGGTGCAGAGCGAGGGCGGCACGTGGCGGCGATCCAGAGGTTGCGTCGAGGCAACGCTTCGGTTCGAGCGGGCGTGGCTGTCGGATCTACCTACCACCGCGGGTTGGACCAGAATAGCCTTAGGGTTTAGCTGGTTCGCTCTGTAATTAGTTTAGAGAGGGGTAGAGTAGGAAATAGGCTTAGTCTAGGTTAGTATAAGTAGTCCAGGGGAGACACCCTCCTCCCTATCTCAGTTTTAGCTATCTCAGTTAGTGCTTTCATTTGCTAGGGTTTCCTGCTCTCCCATCCCCTGCTTTAGCTAGTTGAGATCCGCAGAGAGACTCCACTCTGTGTACTGTTGATTTGAGGAAGTGAGGCCGTATCCTCACCTTAGAGCACAGATCGATGGCTTGATTTGCGTCTTTGCATCGAATTCGTGGCTGTGATTTCCGTTGTGTTCGTGTTCTTCGCGGAATCCTTTTTCCCACGATTTTCCCGTCGCTTGATCTCTTTGCTCGGTTCATCTTTTGCGAATCCGTTTGAACCAAGTTGTTCTAGATCGTGAGGCACTTCTTTCCACCGAAGGAATCATCCTCTAACCTCACGGTCTAGGAGATCGATCGATTTTTCGTTTCGGGTCAAGTTTTCTCTCTTCCCCCGAAATTCTTCGATTCACCGATTTGGAGATAGGTTCGAGCCATGATCTCTTAGAGATAGCTCACTATACTCCTTGTGACTTATCTCACCAAGTTTGATCCCTAGAGGAATTGTTTTAGGTGAGATTGAGACAAATCGGTTGACAAACAGGACTGTTGTGCTCTAACCGGACGCTGGCATCGGGCCGACCGGACGCTGACCAAGTGCGTCCGGTCGTTGAATGCTCAGCGAGTCTCCCTGCAGCTCGACCGGACGCTCTGATTGTTGAGTGACCGGACTCACCGGTACTACTGTTCCCGTGTTTAGGCTCTGTGTGATCGGACGCAGGAGAACAGACCGGACGCTCCCCTGGCCAGAGTCCGGTCAGATCCAGAGAGCTCCCAGATCAGGTTTTGAGCGACCGGACGCGTCCGGTCCCTGCTGACCGGACGCAGGCCAGAGTCCGGTCGATCCAGTTTCGCGCATTTTCGTTCGCGGTTCATTCGTTCTTGATCGGATTCGAGTTCCGTCTTTTGCGTTGGCTTTCTAGGGTTGTCTAGTGTCCCGCTGTGCTTCTAGGAAGCATCCACCCTACATCTAGGGTCGTGGCATTAGCAAGCTCCAGGGTTCGCTCTTGGGGTTGATTTTGGGACAGTGGCATCTAGTTTCCGAAAGGAAATTTTGAAGCTCCCATTCACCCCCCCTCTGGTCGCTTTCGGTTAGCTTCTCGGTCCTTCAATTGGTATCAAAGCAGGTTAAGGATCTTCCACCTTAGCCGGTTCCAGATCCACCGAAGGCGACATGGATCGCGGCGTGGGCAAACCGCCATTTTTCGATGGAACGAACTACGCGTATTGGAAGATACGCATGTCGGCCTATCTGCAGAGTTTGGGTGCTTCTATTTGGGATATTTGCAACTCTGCTGATTACGTGGTCTTGGCTGCTCGTGTTTCTCAGCAACAGATCGATGAGCACGATGCCAATAGCCGAGCCCGTAATGCTCTTTTTTCTTGTCTGAGCATGGGTGAGTTTGATCGTGTTTCTCACCTCACTACGGCTCAGGAGATCTGGGACACCCTCATGCGTTTCCATGAGGGCACCTCTCAAGTCAAAACCCGACTCTACGAGTCGTTCAAGCGAGAGTATGAGAACTTTAGACATCAACCTGGCGAGAGCATAGAGAGTTTATTCGCTCGCTTTCAGGTGATTGTCAACAGGATGAGGGCTAACAGAGAGCAGTTGCCATTTGACGATCATGAGCGTGCTTTGAAGCTTTTGCACACCCTTGGCCGTTCGGTGTGGGACTCCAAGGTTCAGGCAATCATTGAATCGCCAAACTATGAGACCCTCACCTGCGACGAGCTCTTCAGTAAGCTCAAGTCCAGTGAGATTGATGCTATGGCGAGGGCTTCTTTTGAAAATCCTTCTCGCCCGTCCATGGCTTTGATTTCCGGCTCTTCCTCTAACCCCTCAGCTGGCTTTGCGCTCTCTTCTCTCTTTTCTGTGACAGAGGACCAGCTGGAGTCTTTGGGAGACGACGAGTTGGCTTTGCTTGCCAACCGGTTCTCGCGGTTCCACAACAACCGCTTGAACCGTCGTCGAGGAGGAGGACGCACGGGATGCTACGAGTGCGGCGACCCCGACCACTTCATCACCGACTGCCCCAAGAAAAAGAACAAGCACTCGGGCAAGGGCGAACATGGGCACAAGTACGACTCCAGCAAGCGCAAGGAGAAGTACGTCCCCGCGAGGCACAAGCGGAGGGGCGGCTTCGACAAGGAGTACATCAAGAAGAAGTACTTGGAGAAGGCCCAGGCTGAGCAGCGTGCGTTCTTCGCCACGCTCAGCGACGTCGACGGCTCGGATGACGACTCCGCTTCATCAAGCGACGACGAGTCCGTGAAGAAGAAGCTGGAAGACAAGTTCAACGGCTTGTGCTTCTTCGCCGGCGACGGAGGCCTGTGCACCATGGCGCTTGGAGATGAGGTCGATGGCGAGCCGGAGCGTACCCCTCGGAACGACGACGACGACGACACCTCCCAGGTATCTCTCACCTACGACGAGCTTTCCTCCGAGGTTGAGAAGTTGACTGCTGCCCTCCTTAGCCAAGATAAGTTGCTTAGGCGTGCCGCTAGAGAGCGCAAGGAGTTTAGGCAGAAGTGGGAGGACACGGTGAAGGAGCTTGAGTTCGCTCGGTCCACCGTGGTAGTGTCGGAGGAGGCGGAGTGCGAGTCGTGCACCGCGCACATGACTGACCTTCTCACTCTAAGAGGTAAGTATGCTGCGTTGGTTGGAGAGGTGGATGAGCTCCGTGCTAGGCCGCAGCTATTGGGTGCGTGCAAGACTTGTCCTGTCTTGCAATCTGAGTTGGCAGAGAAAAATGCCAAGCTTGAGTCTTTAGAGAAGGCCAGCTCAGATAGCACTTGTGTCTCGAGGTGTGCTTTGTGTGAGGGCCTGGAGATGGAGATTGCCAATGTGAAGCATGGCAAGATGCAAACCGAGGAAGAAAACACATACCTTCGGTCCATCTTGTCATGGGTCTCCAGTAGTGAGCCGCAGCTCGGGATGATGATCTCCCAATTCAAGCGAGCTGTTGGTGCCCCTGGTGTAGGTTTTGCTCAGAGTGTTGATCTCTCAGCTTTTGGGAAGATTGGAGAGTCTAGTGGTCTGAACCCATGTGAGAAGCCCAATTCCACCACTACTCCCAAACTTGCCAAGCTTCCACTCAAAGAGCCAGCCAAGCCTATCACCAAAGATGGTGTGGTTGAGGAACCCCCGAGAGCTCCTCCCAAGAACCCAGTTTGGGCACCCAAGCCAAACCACCTCAGAAACAAGCTTGACGCTATGCCACCCATTCGTGAGGAGTTGCCACAGAAGGGCAAAGGCAAAGTGAGCCACACCCACAGCCCTGGTCACCAACAACCCCCTTTGCGTGCGGTGAGGTACCAGTGTGATTTTTGTGGGAGAGATGGTCACTTGAGCGAGTTCTGCTTTCGGCACAAGCGAGAGGCGCGCAGGGCTCGGGAGATGGAGAACCCGGACATGTACCATCCAGCTCATGGTGGACATGCTCCGAAGGGCAAGAGGAAAGCAGCTAGGTCTGGAGGTCAGGCTCCTAGGCCTAGGCAGGAAGAGAGAGCTCCTATGAGGGAGACTAGGCCTAGAGGTCCAGGACCTCAGTTTGTTAGGCCTAGGCAGGAGAGAGCTCCGAGGAGAGACGCTAGAGCAGTTGAGCCCCAGGCTCCTAGGCGTAGATCTCGTAGAGAGCGTGCCCGACGGGGTCCTGCTTTTGCAGGTAACGGACCCCGTGGCGGAGGCTTAGTTGAGCGCTTTCCCCCACCGCAGTTTGAGTACCGCGGTGAGCGCTTCTTCCCTAGCGGACCACGTTTTCCTCAGCGTGGTGATCGCTACCCCCGTAGACTGGCTAGGAATAGTTTTTACACTGACCGTTCTTTTGAGCAGCCGGCCCAACACTGGTATTCTCCTTACTTCACTAACCCCAGTGTTGGACCGTATGCTCACTCTATGTCTTTTTATTGATGTAGGTGAGACGGTTGGAGGACATTTGGTTGGTGGATTCTGGTTGCTCGAGGCACATGACCGGAAACGCCAAGTGGTTCTCCAGCCTTAGCCCGGTCGCCGGAAAGGAGTACATAACCTTCGGCGACAATAGTAAAGGTAAGGTATTGTCTCGTGGGACGGTGCGGGTTAATGAGCACTTTGTGTTGCGCGATGTTGCTCTTGTTTCTAACCTGCATTTTAACCTTCTTTCTGTTTCGCAACTTTTTGATGATGACTATGAGATTTGTTTTAAACCGAACCTTAGTCGCATCTTAGATCCTCAGGGCGATCTTGTATGTCTGATTTCGCCCTTTGGGAAAGTCTTTCGCGCGAAT
The DNA here is from genome assembly GCA_009763385.1 of Coix lacryma-jobi var. lacryma-jobi. Lineage (NCBI taxonomy): Eukaryota > Viridiplantae > Streptophyta > Magnoliopsida > Poales > Poaceae > Coix > Coix lacryma-jobi. Next base: position 72,721,912 of record CM019826.1, read on the forward strand.
TTCTCGGAGTCGTTTGGTTCTTCTCGCTGTCTTTTGGCTAGTCCTTCTTCCTCCGATCTTTGGAAGTGGCATAGGAGGCTCGGTCATTTAAGCTTCGACTTGCTTGCAAGACTTAGCTCACTTGGCCTAATCCGAGGATTGCCCAAGCTTTCGATGGAGAAGGATCTAGTTTGCCATTCTTGCAGACATGGGAAGATGGTTGCCGCTCCCCACCATCCAGTGACTAAGGTCATGACCTCGCACCCCGGAGAGCTTTTACACATGGACCTTGTTGGTCCGGCTCGGGTAAGCTCGGTTGGTGGCAAGTGGTATGTTTTGGTTGTTGTTGACGACTTTTCGAGATATTCGTGGGTCTTCTTTTTGACTGAGAAGACTAAGACTTTCTCCTTCGCTCGCAATCTGATTTTGCGTCTTCAGAACGAGTTCCCTTTGAACTCGATGCGAGCTATTAGAAGTGATAATGGTTCCGAATTCAAAAATTCGGATTTTGAGAAGTTTTGTAACCACCTTGGCTTGGAGCATCAGTTTTCTTCCCCCTACACACCGCCCCAAAATGGTGTTGTAGAGAGGAAGAATCGGACCCTTGTTGAGATGGCCAGGACGATGCTTGATGAGCATAGGACTCCTAGGCGCTATTGGGCCGAAGCTATGAACACTGCATGCTATATTTCCAATCGCATTTTTCTGAGAGCTTTCTTGAAAAAGACTTCTTATGAGTTGCGTTTTGGCAAACTGCCCAAGGTGAGTTATTTTCGAGTTTTTGGTTGCCATTGTTTTATACTCAAAAAGGGCAACTTGGACAAATTTGAATCTCGTTCTTCTGACGGTGTGTTTTTGGGTTATGGCACTCACACTCGAGCTTATCGTGTACTTAACCTTGACACTAACCGAGTCATGGAGACATCCGATGTCACCTTCGACGAGACCATGGTTTGTCCTTCTTCTCGTTTTGAGCGTGCAGGTGATCATGAGGTTGGTGAGCCTCTTTTTGATGACGAGGACGAGGGTGCTGAAGGTATGGATGATCCAGCACCCCCTCCACCTGCCGCGGCGCAAAGAGCGGCCTCGACGACGACTCACGGCCCCGACACCTCTTCTTCCTGGGGGCCGTGGGATCCGCCACCCCGAGCGGTACCCTTTGTACCCGGGGTGGAACCAGCTGCTGTTGAGGGGGAGGTCACTTCTTTCCGGGAGGCGCCATGACATATCCAGCGCCAGCACCCCCCTGAACAGATGATCGGCGACATCGGCGAGCGAGTCACTCGCTCCAGGTCACAGCACATCTCTCATTTCGCTCACTCTGCTTTTGTTGCTAATTTTGAGCCCCGAGATGTTGGACACGCTTTGACGGATCCGGATTGGGTTAATGCCATGCATGAGGAGTTAGAAAATTTTGAGCGAAATCGGGTTTGGGTTCTAGTTCCACCTCCACCTGACTGTAAGCCTATAGGGACAAAATGGGTATTTAAAAACAAGCAAGGAGAGGATGGTCATGTTGTGAGAAACAAGGCCCGGCTTGTAGCGAAAGGCTATAGTCAGAAGGAAGGAATAGATTATGAGGAGACCTTCGCTCCTGTAGCTCGTTTGGAGGCTATTAGGATACTTTTGGCTTTTGCTGCATCCAGGGGTTTCAAACTTTTTCAAATGGATGTCAAGAGTGCTTTTTTAAACGGCTACATAGAGGAGGAGGTTTATGTTGAGCAACCCCCCGGTTTTGAAAATCCCAAGGTTCCAAACCATGTCTTTAAACTTCATAAGGCTTTATATGGTTTGAAACAAGCCCCTAGAGCCTGGTATGATAGGTTGAAAACCTTTTTGCTTGCTAAGGGTTTTAAAATGGGATGTGTAGATAAGACGCTCTTTCTCCTCCGGCAAGGCAAAGACACACTCTTGGTCCAGATTTACGTGGATGATATCATTTTCGGTGGTTCTTCTCACGCTTTGGTTGCCAAGTTTGCAGATACTATGAGCAGGGAGTTCGAGATGAGCATGATGGGCGAGCTGACATTCTTTCTCGGGTTGCAAATCAAGCAATCCCGAGAGGGGACATTTGTGCACCAGGGCAAGTACACCAAGGACTTGCTAAAGCGATTCGATATGGGTGAGGCCAAGCCTCTTCCAACACCCATGTCGACGACGACTGCCCTGGATGCGGATGTGGATGGAGAAGCAGTGGACCAGAAGGAGTACCGCAGCTTGATCGGGTCGCTCCTCTACCTGACGGCGACACGCCCGGACATCCAGTTCGCGGTGTGTCTGTGCGCGCGCTTTCAGGCGTCGCCGCGCACTTCTCACCGTCAGGCGGTGAAGCGCATCTTTAGGTACCTTCGTTTCACTCCTGAGTTTGGGATTTGGTATTCTGCTTCCTCCACCCTCTCGCTTTGCGGTTATTCCGATGCCGATTTTGCTGGTTGTCGCATTGAGCGCAAGTCCACTTCTGGGACTTGCCAATTTATTGGATCTTCTCTTGTATCGTGGTCTTCTCGCAAGCAGTCTAGTGTCGCTCAGTCCACTACAGAGGCTGAATATGTTGCTGCGGCTAGCTGCTGTTCCCAGTTGCTTTGGATGATGGCTACTTTGCGTGATTTTGGTCTGAGCTTTTCTCGCGTGCCTTTGCTTTGTGACAGCACGAGTGCCATTAGCGTTGCTAAGAACCCCGTGCTTCACTCGAAGACCAAACACATTGATGTGCGCTTTCATTTTCTGCGAGACCACCAGGAGAAGGGTGATATCGACCTTCGTCATGTCGATACTCATCATCAACTTGCTGATATTTTCACCAAGCCTTTAGACGAATCAACCTTTAATCGGTTGAGGGGTGAGCTTGGTGTGTGTTTCCCCTTTTAGATGGGGGAAACATTTTGGATCTTGTATATTTGACTGACTCTTTTGTCTTTCTTTTCATTTGCATTTTTAGCATACGCATTTACATTCTGAGCTTCATGTTTACAATCACTAGAATGTAACTATGCTCTATTTAGTATGCTCCGATGCTTATATGGATGCTTGTAGCTTATGCTCTTCCTGATCACTAGTACATGTTATGAGCTGAGCTATTTTGGAAGGGTGAATTTACTTAATAACTTACAATCTGAAAATGTTCACCATTGAGATATGCAACTAGCATGTGTAGGATATGTTGAGTTCACTCGTGCTTTTCATATATGCTAGGTTGCTATGTCTCTAGTTATGAGTCATTCACTTGCTCGGTCTGTTCATATCATGCATAAAATTTGAACCAAGTTTTAGTGAATTGAAAAGATCGAGATGGGATTGCTTGTCAACACCTCACGGTATCGAGACTGTTTCTCATTGCACCTTGAGTTAAACTTGAGCCGTGTAGTGTATGACCGAAACCGTAGCTTTAAGCTCCTGATTGCTTCGGCATAGGCTTCGCTCGGTTGAAAAGTTAGGCAAAGACAAGCTTTCAACCTCTCGCAATCACATGCTAAATAATTGAACTTGTGAATTCTTTACCGCTGCAACTCCGATATGAAACTAAAATCACAAGTATATGCTTCATTCCTACGCATGATGATTGAACTTTGCTAGGGGTAGTTCACCTTGTATACATGTTTAGCACTTGTCTGGATTCCTATCTATACATGTGTAATGCTATTCTGATGGTGACTATCTTTTTGGCTAAAAACTGCTCACTTGCTCATATGCTTCATATTTCGTATGTGTGATCAGTTTGAGCCTTCGCTATTTGAGTGCTTAGTTGTGCCATTGGAGCTATACCGATTAGAGCATTTTTGCACTCTTTTGATTATATGCCTGAAGCTGCTAACTTGCATTTCTGACTTCATATGCATTTTATAAGGGGGAGTTTTGTTGGCTCAAGGGAAGAGTTTGTGCTTGATAAGTGCATTTTCAACTAAGGGGGAGAGTTTTTGCAAATCATATGTCTCCTGGCGTTCAATTAAGGGGGAGTTTTTGCTAAGGGGGAGATTTTCAGATCTTTATGCTCTTCTCTTGTTGGACCTAAGGGGGAGTCCCGGGTTGCTTGCACTTGTCGAGGGGAGCTTGCTAGTTGTGTTGAGCCGTTGCCTCTGTCTTGAGGGACTAGCAAACATTTTCCTCATTTGTCGTCGAAGTGGACTTTGATTGGTTCGGAGACCTTTCGTTTGTTTTTCAATTGGTTCGGAGTGGTTCTCGTGCTAGTTGTGTTGAACCTCTGTGCCTCTATCTTGAGGGACTAGCATTTTGCCAGTTTTAGCTCTGATTTTCAATTGGTATTTTGCTAGCGGTGTTGAGCCTGTTCTACCTCTTCTTGAGGGCTAGCTTTGCTTTGCTTGGTCGCGTCGAGCCGTTGCCCATGTCTTTGGGGACCAAGTTCTCGCTCCTTCCACTTGACCTTCTTCGGCTTTGCTATGCTTTTGGGTCATTTGGTTGAGTTCTCTTCCTCTCCTTCCTCCTACCTTCTTCTTTCATTTTATGATTTGTGTGTGTAGTTAACAATGCACTCATCAAGGGGGAGATTGCGGATACATGGGTGTATGCCGAGTCTCTGAGTGATGAGTGATTGTCAACGGGTTTGATGCGCATGTTCTTTGGCTCGTGTTGTGCAGGTGTCGAGCACGGAGACAGTGATCGAGGGCAAGGTGAAGGTCAAGTTGAGACGTGCCGTGCCGACGGACTAGGTGCGATGAAGGATGGGCGTGCCGTGCGGCGGACGTGCCATGCCGATGTATCAAGCAGTGAAGGGCGGACGTGAGGCTTGGACTGAGGGACCGGAGTGCCTGAGGATCAGCTGTGGTGGCTGGCAGCCTGGGACAGCGACGAGCGGAGACTTGCGGGGCATGGTGTTGCTCGGGTCGAGGACCTGGGGACACGTGTTGGTGGACGGGGTGCACGGGCGGTGCATCCCCTCTACAGCTCCGGTTTGTTGGTTGAGCCAGAGAAAAACCAACGGGTGGACGGTTTCCGAGTTTGGGCCTCAAAACTCGGGCGCTGCGGGTTTCTGAGTTTGGGCCACAAAACTCAGGCTGGTGGGCTGGTTTCCCGGTTTGGGCCTCAAAACCGGGGGTTGCTGGAAAAGGCTGGTTTCCCGGTTTGGGCCACAAAACCGGGGGTGCAGAGCGAGGGCGGCACGTGGCGGCGATCCAGAGGTTGCGTCGAGGCAACGCTTCGGTTCGAGCGGGCGTGGCCGTCGGATCTACCTACCACCGCGGGTTGGACCAGAATAGCCTTAGGGTTTAGCTGGTTGGCTCTGTAATTAGTTTAGAGAGGGGTAGAGTAGGAAATAGGCTTAGTCTAGGTTAGTATAAGTAGTCCAGGGGAGACACCCTCCTCCCTATCTCAGTTTTAGCTATCTCAGTTAGTGCTTTCATTTGCTAGGGTTTCCTGCTCTCCCATCCCCTGCTTTAGCTAGTTGAGATCCGTAGAGAGACTCCACTCTGTGTACTGTTGATTTGAGGAAGTGAGGCCGTATCCTCACCTTGGAGCACAGATCGATGGCTTGATTTGCGTCTTTGCATCGAATTCGTGGCTGTGATTTCCGTTGTGTTCGTGTTCTTCGCGGAATCCTTTTTCCCACGATTTTCTCGTCGCTTGATCTCTTTGCTCGGTTCATCTTTTGCGAATCCGTTTGAACCAAGTTGTTCTAGATCGTGAGGCACTTCTTTCCACCGAAGGAATCATCCTCTAACCTCACGGTCTAGGAGATCGATCGATTTTTCGTTTCGGGTCAAGTTTTCTCTCTTCCCCCGAAATTCTTCGATTCACCGATTTGGAGATAGGTTCGAGCCATGATCTCTTAGAGATAGCTCACTATACTCCTTGTGACTTATCTCACCAAGTTTGATCCCTAGAGGAATTGTTTTAGGTGAGATTGAGACAAATCGGTTGACAAACAGGACTGCTGTGCTCTGACCGGACGCTGGCATCGGGCCGACCGGACGCTGACCAAGTGCGTCCGGTCGTTGAATGCTTAGCGAGTCTCCCTGCAGCTCGACCGGACGCTCTGATTGTTGAGTGACCGTACTCACCGGTACTACTGTTCCCGTGTTTTGTCTCTGTGTGATCGGACGCAGGAGAACCGACCGGACGCTCCCCTGGCCAGAGTCCGGTCAGTTCCAGAGAGCTCCCAGATCAGGTTTTGAGCGACCGGACGCGTCCGGTCCCTGCTGACCGGACGCAGGCCAGAGTCCGGTCGATCCAGTTTCGCGCATTTTCGTTCGCGGTTCGTTCGTTCTTGATCGGATTCGAGTTCCGTCTTTTGCGTTGGCTTTCTAGGGTTGTCTAGTGTCCCGCTGTGCTTCTAGGAAGCATCCACCCTACATCTAGGGTCGTGGACATTAGCAAGGTCCAGAGTTCGCTCTTGGGGTTGATTTTGGGACAGTGGCATCTAGTTTCCGAAAGGAAATTTTGAAGCTCCCATTCACCCCCCCTCTGGTCGCTTTCGGTTAGCTTCTCGGTCCTTCAGTCGTGAAGGCTGGTTTCCCGGTTTAGGCCTCAAAACCGGGGGTGAAGTCCGGGAAATGTACAAGCAGAGTGGTGGCGGCACGTGGCGGCAATCGGTGAGGTTCCATCGAGGCAACGCTACCAGTTGTGCGGACGTGGCCATCGGATCACCACCTACCACGAGTTGGTCCAGAATAACCCTAGGGTTTAGCTGGTTCGCTCTGTAATTAGTTAGGGGTAGAGCGGGAATTAAAATTAGGATAAGTAGAGGGAGACACCCACCTCCCATCCTATCTCAGTCATTTGCTCTTTGCCTTCTAGGTTTTCCTGCTCTCCCAATCCACTACTGTAGCAACTGAGATCTGCAGAGAACCATACCTCTGTGTACTGGAGATTTTGAGGAAGTGAGACCGTAATCTCACTGTTGTAGCATGTGGTAGCCACACGGTTGCAGATCGATGTGTTGATTCGCGTTTTGTCCGTGTTCTTCGCGTTCTTCGTTTCTCCACGATTTTCCCGTCACTCGATCTCCCTCTCTACTGCGTCTTTTCGAAATCCGTTTGAATCAACTTGTTCTTTATGGTGAGGAGATCATTTCCACTAAAGGAATTCATCTAACTCCTCACGAACAAGTAGATCGGGTTGATTTCGTTTTCGTGGTGCTTTTTCATTCATACTTCTTCCCTTTCGAATTCCCGTTGATTGGATCGTTTTGAGCGGATGACTTCTTGGGGATAGTCTCCTAACTACCTCGTGATCATCTTCTCCAAGTTTGGGAACTAGGGATTTTGAGTTGAATTTGATTTGGGGAGACTTGAGTTTTGCGGACAGTCCGGGAGTCGAGCAGAAGGGTTCGGCAACCTTGCTATTTTGTCCATTTGGCCGGCGGACAGTCCGCCACAGGCTTGCGGACAGTCCGCAGTAGGCGCGGACAGTCTGGGACTTCCTGTCCGGACAGTCCGGGACCCTGCTGAAGCTTGTGTTTTGGTGTGGATGCTCTTCCGGCTTCTTTGCTTGGTTTTCGGACTTCACGATTGGTCCTTAAGTGCACCTAGGATCCTCTCTAAGTATCTTTGCTACTTTTTAGCATCAGTATTTGGGGATTTCCCGACGTAGCCTTCAATCTACATTCGGGTCTCGGTTTTTAGGGGTCGAACTTGTGCCGGTACTTTTGGCGTTTGACTTGCTATCGCTTTGTGGTGCCTCACTGTGATTCTAGGGATCATCCACCCTCTTCCAAGGGTCGTGGGAATCACGGTTTCGATGGAAGCTTTTGGGGGTTGATTTGTGGGACAAAGGCCGAAGTTTCGAGAGAAATTTTTGAGCTCCCATTGACCCCCCTCTGGTCACCTTGCTATTGCATTCTTAGTCCTTCAATTGGTATCGGAGCGGGTTAAGGATCTTCCACCTTAGTCGGTTCCAGATCCACTGAAGGCGACATGGATCGCGGCGTGGGCAAACCGCCATTTTTTGATGGGACGAACTATGCATATTGGAAGATACGCATGTCGGCCTATCTACAGTGTTTGGGTGCACTACTACAGAACAAGGTCATAGGCCGATCTAACAATTGAGCTATAGTCTCGGCAACAAATTGCGTCCGGGACTAAAGACTTTTAGTCCCGGTGGGTAAATCCAACCGGGACTAAAGAGACTTTTAGTCCCGGTGGGTAAAACCAACCGGGACTAAAGGTTCACCTTTAGTCCCGGTTGGTATTACCAACCCGGACTAAAGGTCCCCCAACCTTTAGTCGCGGTTGGTAATACCAACCGGGGCTAAAGGGTGAACCTTTAGCCCCGGTTGGTGTTACCAACCGGGACTAAAGGTCCTTTTAGCCCCGGTTGGTGTTACCAACCGGGGCTAAAGGTCCTTCCCGAGTGGATTCAAAAGGAAAACATCCAGAACTACATCACGTGGGTTGTGTAGCTCAGTTGGTAAGCGTGCCTGAGGTGAGAGGTGTTGAGTTCGAATCTCACAAACGCAAATTTATTTTTTCTCGTGGGAGCCTTTAGCCCCGGTTCGGAGCAACGGGGACTAAAGGTGAGAGCCTTTAGTCCCGGATTGGTAGTCCCGGTTGGGAAACCGGGGCTAAAGCCCCTTCCCAACCGGGGCTAAAGGCCCTATTCTGTAGTAGTGGTGCTTCTATCTGGGATATTTGCAACTCTGTCGATTACATGGTCTTGGCTGCTCGTGCTAGTCAACATTAGATTGATGAGCACGATGCCAATAGCCGAGCCCGTAATGCTCTTTTCTCATGCTTGAGCATGATGGAGTTTGATCGCGTTTCTCACCTCGCTACGGCTCGGGAGATTTGGGCTACCCTCATGCATTTCCATGAGGGAACCACTCAAGTCAAAATCCGTCTCTACGAGTCACACAAGCGAGAGTATGAGAACTTTCAACACATGCCTGGCGAGAGCATAGAGAGTTTATTCGCTCGCTTTCACGTGATTGTCAACAGGATGAGGGCTAATAAGGAGTTGTTGCCTTTCGACGATCATGAGAGAGCTTTGAAGCTTTTGCACACTCTTGATCGATCGGTGTGGGACTCAAAGGTTCAGGCTATCATCGAATCACCTAACTATGAGACCCTCACATGCGATGAGCTCTTTAGTAAGCTCAAGTCCAGTGAGATTGATGCCATGGCGAGGGCTTCTTATGAAAATCCTTCTGACCCGTCGATGGCTTTGCTTTCTGGCTCTTCTGCTAACCCCTCTGGAGGCTTTGCACTCTCTTCTCTTCTTTCTGTCACAGAGGAGCAGCTGGAGTTCATGGGGGATGACGAGTTAGCTTTGCTCGCCAACCGGTTCTCGCGGTTCCACAACAACCGCATGAACCGTCGCCGCGGAGGAGGACGCTCGGGATGTTTCGAGTGCGGCGACCCCAACCACTTCATCGCCAATTGCCCGAAGAAGAACAAGCAAGTCTTTGGCAAGGCGGATCATGGGCACAAGTATGACTCTGGCAAGCACAAGGAGAAGTACATCCCCGTGAAGCACAAGCGGAAGGGCGGCTTCAAGAATGAGTACATCAAGACGAAGTACATGGAGAAGGCCCAGGCTGAGCAGCGTGCATTCTTCGCCACGCTCAGCGACGTCGAAGACTCGGATGACGACTCCGCTTCCTCAAGCGACGACGAGTCTGAGAAGAAGAAGAGGATCGAGGACAAGCTGAACGGTCTCTGCTTCTTCGCCGACAACGAGTGCTTCTGTACCATGGCCCTCGGCAAGGAGTTCGACGGCGAGCTGGAGGACATCCCTCGGAACAACGATGACGACGACGACACCTCCCAGGTATCTCAGACCCCCGATGAGCTTTCTGCTGAGGTCAAGAAACTTACTGCTGCCCTTCTTAGTCAAGATAAGTTGCTTAGGCGTGCTGCTAGAGAGCGGAAGGAGTTTAGGCAGAAGTGGGAGGATACGGTGAAGGAACTTGAATCCGTCAAGTCCACCATTGTTGTCACAGAGGAGGAGGAGTGTGAGATGTGCTCCACACACATGACTGACCTTCTCACTTTGAGAAGTAAGTATGCTGTGTTTGTAGGAGAGGTGGATGAGCTTAAGGCTAGATCCTCGCTGTTGGGTGCGTGCAAGTCCTGTGCGGGCTTGCAATCTGAGTTGGCAGAGAAGAATGCCAAGATTGTGTCTCTTGAGAAGGCCGGCTCGGGTAGCACTTGTGTATCAAGATGCGCTTTGTGTGAAGGTTTGGAGATGGAGATTGCGAATGTGCAGCATGACAAGATGCAAACCGAGGAGGAAAACACATACCTTCGGACCATCTTGTCATGGGTGTCTAGTGGTGAGCGGCAGCTTGGGATGATGATCTCCCAGTTCAAGCGTGTTGCTGCAGGTCCAGGTGTAGGCTTTGCTCAGGGTGTTGAGTGTGCTTCATCTTTTGGCAAGATTGGAGAGTCGAGTGGTCTTAACCCGAGTGAGACGCCCAACTCCACCACTACTCCCAAGCTTACCAAGATTCCACCCAGAGAGCCTCCAAAGCCTAACACCAAGGATGGTGTGTTTGTTGAACCTCTGAGAGCTCCACCCAAGAAACAGTCATGGGCTCCAAAACCAAACTACCTCAAGAACAAGCTAGACACCATGCCACCTATCCAGGAGGAGCTTATGCCACAGAAGGGCAAAGTGATCCACACCCACTATCGTGAGTACCAACAACCCCCTATGAGAGCGGTGAGGTACCATTGTGAGCACTATGGGAGGGATGGACACTTGAGTGAGTTTTGCTTTCGGCACAAGAGAGAGGCGCGCCGTGCAAAGGAGATGAACAACATGGACATGTACCATCCTTTCCATGATGTACATGTGCCGAATGTTCAGAGATGTGTTGCTAGGCCTAGAGGTCCAAAACCTCAAGTTCCTAGGTCTAGGCCGCGAAGAGAATGTGCCCAGCGGGAGCCTATAGTTGTGGGCTATGGACCCTGTGGCGGTGGCTTTGTAGTTGAGCGTTTTCCCCCGTCGCGTTTTGAGTATTGCGATGGACGCTCTTCCTTTAGCGGACCACGTTTTCCTCTATGTGGTGATCGCTCTTCCCATAGGCGTGCTAGGAATGGTTTTTCTGCTAACCATTCTTTTGAGCAGCCGGCCCAACACTGGTATTCTTCCTACTTCACTAACCCCACTGTTGGACCGTATGCTCACTCTATGTCTTTTTATTGATGTAGGTAAAACGATTGGAGAACCTTTGGTTGGTGGATTCCAGTTGTTTGAGGCACATGACCAGAAACGCCAAGTGGTTCTCCAGTCTTAGTCCGGTCGCCGGAAAGGAGTTTATCACCTTCGGCGACAATAGCAAAGGTAGAGTGTTGTCTCGTGCGTCGGTGCGAGTTAATGAGCACTTTGTGTTGCGCGATGTTGCTCTTGTTTCTATCTTGCATTTTAACCTTCTTTCTGTTTCGCAACTTTTTGACGACGACTATGAGATTCGTTTTAAACCGAATCTCAGTCGTATTTTGGATCCTCAGGGCAATCTTGTTTGTTTGATTTCACCCTTTGGGAAAGTCTTTCATGCGAATTTTTCGGAGTCGTTTGGAGTTTCTAGTTGTCTTTTGGCTGGACCTTCCTCCTCTGATCTTTGGAAGTGGCATAGGAGACTAGGACATTTGAGCTTCGACTTGCTTGCAAGGCTTAGTTCACTTGGCCTAATCCGAGGATTGCCCAAGTTGTGCATGGAGAAGGATCTTGTTTGCCATTCTTGTCGACATGGGAAGATGGTTGCCGCTCCCCTCCATCCAGTGACTCAGGTCATGACTAAGCGCCCTAGAGAGCGTTTGCATATGGACCTTGTTGGTCCGACTCGGGTGAGCTCGGTTGGGGGGAAGTGGTACGTGCTTGTTGTTGTTGACGATTTTTTGAGATATTTGTGGGTCTTCTTTTTGTCTGAGAAGACTGAGACTTTCTCTTTTGCTCGCAATCTGATTTTGCGTCTTCAGAACGAGTTCCCTATGAACTAGATGCGAGCTATCCGTAGTGATAATGGTTCCGAGTTCAAAAACTCAGATTTTGAGAAGTTTTGTGACTCTTTGGGTTTAGAGCATCAGTTTTATTCTCCCTACACACCACCACAGAATGGTGTTGTAGAAAGGAAGAATCGGACCCTTGTAGAGATGGCCAGGATGATGCTCGATGAGCATAGGACTCCTAGGTGATATTGGGCCGAGGCTATGAGCACTGCATGCTACATTTTCAATCGCATTTTCCTCCGAGATTTCTTGAAAAATACTTCTTATGAGTTGCATTTTGGAAAACAGCCCAAAGTGAGTTATTTTAGAGTTTTCGGTTGCCACTGTTTTATACTCAAGAAAGGCAACCTGGACAAGTTTGAGTCTCGTTCTTCTGACGGTGTGTTTTTGGGTTATGCACTCATACTCGTGCATATCGTGTACTTAACCTTGATACTAACCGAGTCATGGAGACATCCGATGTCACCTTCGACAAGACCTTGGTTTGTCCTTCTTTTCGTTTTGAGCATGCAGGTGATCATGAGGTTGGCGAGCCTCTTTTGATGATGAGGACAAGGGTGCTGAAGGGATGGATGACCCCGCATCACCTCCACCTCCTGTGCTGCAAAGAGCGGCCTCTACTACCACTCACGGCCCCGACCCTTCTTCTTCGACTACTTGGGGGCCGTGGGATCCGCCACCTCGGGCTGTACCGTCTGTTACCCGGGGAGGCACCAGCTGCTGTTGATGGGGGAGGGAGGTTCTTCAGCTCGGGAGCGCCATGACACATTCAGCGCCAACACCGCCTCAACAGATGATCGGCAGCATCGGCGAACGTGTCACTCGGTCTAGGTCACAACAAATCTCTCACTTTTCTCATTCTGCATTTTTGAGCTGATTTTGGACCTGAGATGTTGGACACGCTTATCTGATCTGGATTGGGTCAATGCCACGCATGAGGAGCTTGAAACTTTGAGAGAAATCGGGTTGGGTTCTTGTCCCTCTCCTCTGAGTGTCCAGTGTACCCTATTGGGACAAAATGGGTTTCAAAAACAAACAAGGAGAAGATGGCCATGTTGTGAGAAACAAGGCCAGACTTGTAGCCCAGGGGTATAGACAGAAGGAGGGGGATAGACTATGAGGAGACTTTTTCTCCTGTAGCTCGTTTGGAGGCAATTAGGATCCTCTTGGCTTTTGCTGCATCCAAAGGGTTTAAACTTTTTCAAATGGATGTCAAGAGTGCCTTCCAACACAGCTACATAGAAGAGAGGTATATGTGAAACAACCCCCCGGTTTCGAAAATCCAAAGTTTCCCAAACCATGTTTTTAAACTTCACAAAGCTTTGTATGGTTTCAAACAAGCCCCTAGAGCCTGGTATGATAGGTTGAAAACCTTTTTTGCTTTCTAAGGGTTTTAAAATGGGATGTGTGGATAAAACGCTTTTTCTCCTCAAGCAAAGCAATGATACTCTCTTGGTCCAGATTTACATGGATGATATCATTTTCGGTGGTTCTTCTCACGCTTTGGTTGCCAAGTTTGCAGATACTATGAGCAGGGAGTTTGAGATGAGCATGATGGGCGAGCTGACGTTTTTCCTCGGGTTGCAAATCAAGCAACCCCGAGAGGGGATGTTCGTGCACCAGGGCAAGTATACCAAGGACGTATTGAAGAAGTTCGATATGGGTGAGGCCAAGCCTCTTCCAACACCCATGTCGACCACGGCCCTGGATGTGGAAAAAGGATGGAGAAGCTGTGGACTAGAAGGAGTACCAGAGTATGATCGAGTCACTGCTGTACCTGACGGCGACACGCCCAGACATTCAGTTCGCGGTGTGTCTATGCGCGCGATTTCAGTCGTCGCCGCGCACTTCACACCGTCAGGCTGTCAAATGCATTATGAGGTACTTATGCTTCACTCCAGAGTTTGGGATTTGGTATTCTGCTTCCTTCACCCTCTCCCTTTGCGGTTACTCTGACGCCGATTTTGCTGGTTGCCGTATTGATCGTAAGTCCACTTCTGGGACTTGTCAGTTTATTGGTTCTTCTCTTGTATCGTGGTCTTCTCACAAGCAGTCTAGTGTCGCCTAGTCTACCACGGAGGCTGAGTATGTTGCTGTGGCTAGCTGTTGTTCCCAGTTGCTCTGGATGATGGCCACTTTGCGTGATTTTGGTCTGAGCTTTTCTCGCGTTCCTTTGCTTTGTGACAGCACAAGCACGATTAGCGTTGCTAAGAACCCCGTGCTGCCCTCTAAGACCAAACACATTGATGTGCGCTTTCATTTTCTGCGAGACCTCTATGAGAAGGTTGATATCGACCTTCGCCTTGTCGATACTCATCATCAGTTGGCTGATATTTTCACCAAGCCTTTGCACCAATCAACTTTTGCTAGGTTGAGAGGAGAGCTTGGTGTATGTTTCCCCTTTTAGATGGGGGAAACATTTTGTTCTTGTATTATAGACTGACTTTTTTTCAATTGGTTTCATCATGCATCTTTGCATTTCATCTTGCATATTTACATTCAGAGCTTCATGTATATAATCTTTAGAATGTGACTATGCTCTGTATAGTGTATGCTCCGATGCTTTATGATGATGCTTGTAGCTTATGCTCTTTCTGATCACTAATACATGTTGTGAGCTGAGCTACTTTATGAATGGTGAATTTGCTTAATGACCATAAAACTTGAAACTGTTCACCATTGAGATATGCAACTAGCATGTGTAGAATGTGTTGAATTCAGTTGTGCTTTTCATATATGCTAGGTTGCTATGTCTCTATTTCTGAGTCATTCACTTGCTTGGTATGTTCATATTCTGCTTTAAAATTGAACCAAGTTAAGTGAATTGGAAAGATCGAGATGGGATTTCTTGTCAACACATCACGGTATCAAGACTGTTTCTCATTGCACATTGAGTTAAACTTGAGCCGTGTAGTGTATGACCGAAACTGTTGCCTTAAGCTTCTGATTGCTTCTGCATAGGCTTCGCACAGTTGAAAAGTTAGGCAATGACAAGCTTTCAACCTCTCGCAATCGCATGCTTAAATTTGAACTTGTGTAATTTAACCGCTGCAACTCCGATAAAATTTGGATACACAAGTCTATGTTTCATTCTATAGCATGATGATTGAACTTTGCTAGGGGTAGTCCACCTTGTATACATGTTTAGCACTTGTTTGACTTCCTGTCTATACATGCTTAGTGCTATTTTGATGGTGAATACTTTTTGGATGAAAACTGCTCATTTTGTTCCAATGTACAAATTTCGTATTTGGTGATCAGCTTGAGGCTTTGCTAGCATTCTGTGCATTTTATGAGTCATCGGATCAGCATTTTGTTGAGCATCTTCTCATTCTATCGACTATATTCCTGAAGCTGCTAACTTCCATTTTAACTCATATGCATTTGGAAGGGAGATTCTTGATGGTGCATTTTCAACTAAGGGGGAGAATTTTTGTCAAATCATAAGAGGGATAAATCTTAGTTGTGTGCACTATTGGAGGGGGAGTTTGAGCTGGCTCAGATTTTTTGGATTTTGGATTTTCCAATTGATTCGGAGCTTTTCTAAAGCTGAAGGACCGAGAATGCAATATCAAGGCGACCAGAGGGGGGGGGGTGAATGGGAGCTCAAAAATTTCTCTCAAAACTTTGGCCTTTGTACCACAAATCAACCCCCAAAAACTTCGATCGAAACCATGATGCCCACGACCCTTGGAAGAGGGTGGATGATCCCTAGGATCACAGCGAGGCACCACAAAGCAACAGCAAGCCAAAAGCCAAAAAGCACCAGCACAAGTTTGATCCCTAGAAACCAAGTCGCAAACGTAGATTGAAGGCTACGTTGGGAAATTCCCAAATACCGATGCTAACAAGTAGCAAAGATACTTAGATAGGTTCCTAGGTGAACTAAAAGGCCAACCGAGAAGTTCGGAAACCAAGCGAAGAAGCTGGGAGAACAAACGCACAAAACTGGAGGCTTCAGAAAGTCCTGGCTGTCCGGACTGTAGGTCCCGGACTGTCCGCGGCTACTGCGGACTGTCCGCTGTTGACGGTCCTTAAACACCTGTTTTACCATCAACATTTGACCCTAAAGTTCACCAAAAAGGCATGAAATGTAGTCAAATAGGTTTCAAACAAACCAAATTCCACATGTCCATAGAATTCTATTTGAATGCAGGATTTGAACCAAATTTGGACATATGGACCCACCAGAGGCCAAGCCCACTCAGCAGGGCCCAAATGGGCCTAAGGGGGAGGCGCCGCCACCCCTAGGTGGCACCCGCCACCTCTAAGTGGCGCCCGCCACTTGGGTTGGCCCAAGTGTCACCCCTGCCACGTCACCGATCCGTGTGACCTCCCCAAGGCCAAATCCTGGCCCTTGGTCACTAGGTCAGTGGCATCGGACGGCTCAGGAAGGAGTGGCGTGGATCAAGGCTGAATGTGGTTGCTAGGACATGCAACCGACCTCCAAACCGCCTTGGACAACCACCTGGATGCCGTTGAAGCAGAGGCAGTTCATCCAACGGCCAGGGTGCTGGCGGCCGCCAGTAGGCGGTGGCGCCCGCCACCTGACCTAACCCTAGGTCGGTTGGCTGCCCACTATAAGAACCCCCCTCACTCATTTGGGCTATAAATACCCCCCTGGAGGCACCTCTTCACCAGTACCAGTACCAACACCATCACACACCAAGTACCATCCCAAGCAAAGCAAGAGAAGCAAGTGAGAGTTAGGTTAGAAGCTTAGAGAGCTTAGGCAAGTAGGTAGCTAGTAGAGCAAGGCATCTTCGCCCTCGCGGTAGCGCTGCTCAAGGGTTAGCTCAAGAGTAGAGGCGTGCGAGTGATCGTTCTGGAGCTGGGAAGAGTCTTCCTTCATCTCCAGTTTAGGTTTTGCTCTTGTTACTCAAGCATTTACTATATTCTAGTTCATCATTTCAAGTATTACTTTATTCTACTTATCAGTATTGAGTGGTATACTTGATTGATTGCTTGAGTGCCTAGCTATCCTACAGTTCAATTCACTTAGCCATAGTAGTTAATCTCTAGTGAGCTTAGTGTTTGATCTTTGCCATAGGTTGCTTAGTTAGTTTAGTGTTTATCTTATTAAGTCAAGTTTTGCTCTGACGTCCGCAAGGGTGTCTCTATTCAAAGCTAGGGTAGAGATAGTTAGAATATAGTTAAGCGTGGTGCTTAGTTATAGACTTACCTTCAGATACGGCTGGACCCCCGGATAGCTGTGGTAGCAAAGGTGGTGACAGCCCTGTGCGCCTTGAATTCACCACGTAGTTGGCCCAGTTTAACAGTAAGGCTCGTTGTGCTAGCGTTCAACCTAAGTAAGTGGTAAAGGCTAGTACGCCTCGATACTTGACAAGATAGGAATAAAACTTTACTCAACTTAGTTGCTTTATTGTCTTTTGCCTGCCTTGCTTCATAACTATCTCGCTTTGTAGTTATCTTGCTTTGTAGTTATCTAGGAGTAGTTAGTAGTTAGTATTTAGTAGTTAGTTAGTTATCCTTAGTTACCCTCTATCTACCTATCCATCCACCTTACCTTAGCCATCCAGTTCATCCTTACCTAGCCATCAATATATTCTTTCTAGCCTCTCTTCCCCTTTTCCCTTTTCTCTTTCTTCGACTCTCACCCCTCCTTCACTCAACTCATACACCACCCTAGCCTTCCCTTGGGATCAAATAAATCGACACCTGGTAATCCCAGGCGAAGTGCTACTACGATAGTTCTGTGCGCTTGCAGAATCTCCTCCTGGTAGATTGCATTCTCGCTAGCTAGCTCCTACTAGTGTCGGGACTGACAACCCCGCTTGGCATTAGTAGATAGCTACTTTAGTTACCCTATCCTAGGTGTAGCTAAGAACTACCAACAAGCATTTCTAGCGCCGTTGTCGGGGAAGGCAATCGGTGTATCGGTTGAGTCCGTGTCGAATTTATCTTCGCTCCAGCTCCCGCTTAGCGAATCCCATCTTACCCCATTCTTTCTTTCTTTAGTTCTTTTTATATTTTTCCTTCATCTTCTTCAACTTCTTTCTTTCTTATCTCTTTCTATCTTCACGATGGCCAACAAAGCCATTCGTGAATTTTCTGCTCCTTCTGCCGCTAATATAGCGTTGGACCAGACTTGATCGATGCCAACCTCAATTTTGAGTTGAAACCGGCTCTAATCATGATGGTCCAAGCTAGCCCGTTCTGTGGCAAAGCTCATGAGGATGCCAATGCTCACCTCCAACAATTCTTGGAGATTTGCGGCACCTTCACCATTAAGGGGATAACCCAAGAAGCCATCCATCTTCGTCTCTTTCCTTTCTCTTTGCTAGGAAAAGCGAAGCAATGGTTCTATACCGATTGCAACGCTGTAGACACATGGGATAAGTGTTCAAGTGCTTTTCTTGCTAAATTCTTTCCGATGGGCAAGACGAACGCTCTTCGCAACAAAATCTCCAGCTTTACGCAACAAGCCGAGGAATCTATTCCCGAAGCTTGGGAGAGGTTGCAAGAGTACGTCGCTGCTTGTCCGCACCATGGTATGGAGGACTGGCTATTGATCCAGAACTTCTGCCATGGCCTAACCCCACTCTCTAGAAGCCATTTGGATTGCGCCTCCGGCGGTGCATTCTTTTCTCTGAATGTTGCAGATGCTAATGCTCTCATAGAGAAGATGGTGTCGAACCAAGGATGGAATGACGAAAGACTATAGCCCCGTAAGCGAGGTATGCATTCCCTTAAGGGAGCCGACACGATCGTGGCCATGATGGACCTGCTGGCAAAGAAGCTGGACAGCTGTGAGAAGATGAACCAACGAGAGAGTGTCAAATCTCTGGAATCCTACATGACTTGTGAAGTCTGTGAGAAAACCGGACATTCTGGGAGCCACTGCCCCGAGCTACATGAAGATTTGAACTTCATCAACAATATTAACGGTTTCCGTCAACAGAATCAAGGATGGAATCAGCACTCCAATTCTCAAGGTAACAATTCATTCCCTCGCTCTAATTTTCATAATTCTGATGATTTCTCATTCTTAAAGAATTTAGTTTACTCACAAGGTAGAACTACTGAATTTTTGAATAAGAAATTAATGTCAAATGATAAAGCCCTTGAGAATATAAATGCTAAATTGGAAGATTTCTCATCTACTCTGAAAAATCAATTAAGCTTTAATAAGATGTTAGAAACCCAAATAGCTCAAATTGCTGCTATCATACCATCTTTTGAAACTGGCAAAATTCCTGCTAAACCTGACATGGAAACTGCAAACATGGTTGAAATAAAATATTTTAACTATTATGAAGATCAAACCATGACTGTTAAAAAGGGTGATCCTGGTAGTCCCATAATTAGATGCTCAATCTTTGGTGAAGTCTTTAAAAATGCCATGTGTGATTTAGGATCGAGTGTGAACATTCTATCTAAAGATCTCTATGAAAACTCGTTGTTTCCACACATGTCATCCACATCTGTCTATGTTGTGCTAGCTGATCAATCCACTTGCTATGTAGAAGGAATAGTTAGTGATTTACCTGTTCATATTAGAGGCTCCTATGTTCCTGCTGATTTCATAATACTAGATATGGGAAATAGGAAGCATGTGCCTCTAATCTTAGGTAGACCCTTCTTGAATGCTGTTAATGCTTGCATATATGTGGGAAGTGGTAAAATTCAAATGACATTAGGAGGGAGAAAGGAAATATTCTCTTTTTCCCGTGGTCCCGCATATGCCGCTAACATGCAGGTGGCAAAACCCGTTCGTACCGAGAAGAGGCGCCCAAGGACAAGGTGGAACAGAAAGAAAGAACCACCTCCTGAGTTGTGTGATTCACATAACAAGAGAGAGGTGCCAAAAGAAGAAGAACCAGATGGAGTACTAAGAGAAGAAGTGCCAAGGAAGAAGATCCACCCGATAAGGATGAAACTCCATGGACCTAAGGTATGGTTTTACTTTTAATTTTTATTCCCTTCAAATTTCTCTTTTTTCAAATAAATAACATATGCCATGCATGCAACTAAAAAAAAAATATATCACCAGTTATCATTAGTTATATGCATAGGTATATGTTAACTTAGCTAGAACAATAAAATGGGATAGTTTCCCTTTTTAATAAAATGAGAACAAGAGCTCCGACCGAGAAAGAAGGCCCTTCACCAAGCAAGAAGCCAGCTTGGGGGAGACTCCCGCTCCGATAAGGTATGTCTCAAGCCTACACTTTACATTCAGTTCTTAAATTCTATATGTTTTGAATGTCACATGCTTGCCTAAATAACCACTCTATGAATAAAATTGATAAAATCTGCTTAAACAAGTTGAAACCTAAATAAGATTTGAAATATGTCATGCAAATGCTATTGTTATGGTTTAAATAACTGGTCTTATCTAAGTTGTAGCTTTTGTGGTTGCACATGCTTTAAGTGAAATCATGCTTAGTGAGTAAAGTTAGTAAGAAATGGAGTAATTCTTTAAACTTGCTAAAGTGAAATTAGGACCTAATCTGGAGGATTTCTTTTAAAAATTATGAAAACCTTGCTAAAAGTTCCTCCTAGATTTTATCCCATCCCACCATCAGCCAAATATTTTTTAGTCATTAGTCAAAACCACAAAGAGCTTTGTTTGTGTTGAGCTTTGTTAGACCTCATAGATCTTAGTAGAGAAGCTTATCATATCTTTTGAATCAAGATTCACGCACACCCACCATAATTTGCCTACTTTCCACTTTGGAAGTTTGCAACCACCAAATAAATTGCTTATTCTCTACACCGAAGATATGCAATACCCTGCCAAACATCCCATTGCTATCCTTTCCTTATTCCTACACTGGGAATAAGCATTTCTCCCTCTTCCCCTTTTTCATTTCAAAAATCCTTTCCTATAGATGTCTGGGGAAATCTAGAGCTAAAAGAGACAGAGAAAAATGAGCAAAGTAGCACAAGAAAGGACTATGTCCTGTGAAAAAAAAGTGAGCAAAGTAGCTCAAGAGAGGACTATGTCCTAAGAAAATGTGAGGACACATCTTTTGTCTACTCACTATGTATCCAAAAAAAAGAGAGAATTATCATTAGCTCTAGACCCCAGAAATTAACTAGGAAGGATTATGAAATACCTCTCTATACACTTCCACATAAACCACACATGCACTTCTTGATCATTTTTATGATTTGCTGCTCCTTATGATTTGAGTGTCTAGCTTAGCAAAACATCTGGCAATTTGCTCATGGTTCTTAGCCTACCTATAACTCCACATATCATTCTTTAGAAATAGGAGAGGCTACATTTTGGCCTAAGTGAGGATTTAAACACCATTGAGTGATTGAGTGAATCTTGGAGGACTTAAGCAAGTTGTTATCTTTTGAAAACCTTGAAAATCCTCTAGATAGAATCCTAGTCAAACCTAAGCAAGATAAAAGTTTCCTATCTACTGCTTTATTTCACTCTTGCATGTTTGAAGTGAAAAGCTATAAGCCCCACATTGCTATGATTAATGATATATGCTAAGTTATTTCTCACTATACAATATGCACTTGCAGACATCTTAAGTTGCTATCCATTTCATGCTCAATGCTTAAACCGCATTGTTGCTCGAGGACGAGCAACAGGTTAGCTTGGGGGAGCTTGTTGATGGTCCTTAAACACCTGTTTTACCATCAACATTTGACCCTAAAGTTCACCTAAAAGGCATGAAATGTAGTCAAATAGGTTTCAAACTAACCAAATTCCACATGTCCATAGAATTCTATTTGAATGCAGGATTTGAATCAAATTTGGACATATGGACCCACCAGAGGCCAAGCCCACTCAGCAGGGCCCAAATGGGCCTAAGGGGGGTGGCGCCCGCCACCCCTAGGTGGCGCCCGCCACCTCTAAGTGGCGCCCGCCACTTGGGTTGGACCAAGTGTCACCCTGCCCACGTCATCGATCGGTGTGACCTTCCCAAGGCTAAATCCTGGCCCTTGGTCACTAAGGCTGAAAGTCGGTTGCTAGGACATGCAACCGACCTCCAAACCGCCTTGGACAACCACCTGGATGCCGTTGAAGCAGAGGCGGTTCATCCAACGGCCAGAGAGCTGGCGGCCGCCAGTAGGGGGTGGCGCCTGCCACCTGACCTAACCCTAGGTCGGTTGGCTGCCCACTATAAGAACCCCCCTCACTCATTTGGGCTATAAATACCCCCCTGGAGGCACCTCTTCACCAGTACTAGTACCAACACCATCACACACCAAGTACCATCCCAAGCAAAGCAAGAGAAGCCAGTGAGAGTTAGGTTAAAAGCTTAGATAGCTTAGGCAAGTAGGTAGCTAGTAGAGCAAGGCATCTTCGCCCTCGCGGTAGCGCTGCTCAAGGGTTAGCTCAAGAGTAGAGGCATGCGAGTGATCGGTTCTGGAGCTGGGAAGAGTCTTCCTTCATCTCCAGTTCAGGTTTTGCTCTTGTTACTCAAGCATTTACTATATTCTAGTTCATCATTTCAAGTATTACTTTATTCTACTTATCTATATTGAGTGTTATACTTGATTGATTGCTTGAGTGCCTAGCTATCCTACTGATCAATTCACTTAGCCATAGTAGTTAATCTCTAGTGAGCTTAGTGTTTGATGTTTGCCAATAGGTTGCTTAGTTAGTTTAGTGTTTATCTTATTAAGTCAAGTGTTTGCTCTGACGTCCGCAAGGGTGTCTCTATTCAAATCTAGGGTAGAGATAGTTAGAATATAGTTAAGCGTGGAGCTTAGTTATAGACTTACCTTCAGATACGGCTGGACCCCCGGATAGCTGTGGTAGCAAGCTGGTGGTGACAGCCCTGTGCGCCTTGAATTCCACCACGTAGTTGGCCCAGTTTAACAGTAAGGCTCATTGTGCTAGCGTTCAACCTTAGTAAGTGCTAAAGGCTAGTACGCCTCGATACTTGACAAGATAGGAATAAAACTTTACTCAACTTAGTTGCTTATTGTCTTTTGCCTGCCTTGCTTCGTAACTATCTCGCTTCGTAGTTATCTTGCTTTGTAGTTATCTAGGAGTAGTTAGTAGTTAGTAGTTAGTAGTTAGTAGTTATCCTTAGTTACCCTCTATCTACTATCCATTCCACCTTACCTTAGCCATCCAGTTCATCCTTACCTAGCCATCCATATATTCTTTCTAGCCTCTCTTCTCCCCTTTTCCTTTTCTCTTTTCTTCGACTTTCATCCCCTCCTTGACTCAACTCATACACCACCCTAGCCTTCCCTTGGGATCAAATAAATCGACACCTGGTACTCCCAGGCGAAGTGCTACTATGATAGTTCTGTGCGCTTGCAGAATCTCCTCCTGGTAGATTGCATTCTCTCTAGCTAGCTCCTACTAGTGTCGGGACTGACAACCCCGCTTGGCATTAGTAGATAGCTACTTTAGTTACCCTATCCTAGGTGTAGCTAAGAACTACCAACATCCGCCAGCAGATCCCAGACTGTCCGCCGGCGAAAATCGCCAAACAGCACCGCTGCTGAAAGTTCCCTGTTCGACTCTCAGACTATCCGTGAGTCCCTCCGGTGGACTGTCCGCTGGTCAAGGAACAGTAACGCGACCGAGACCCGCAGCCACTGACCTGGCTCGATCCTGATGGCCAGACTGTCCGCCGGTCAGGTGGTGGACTGTCCGCGACCTACCAGAGAGGGCAATTTCGGTCGCCCTCAACTCAAATCCTCCCAAATTCGAATCAAACCAAAATCCCTTATTCCTGAACTTGGAGAAGATGATCACGAGGTAGTTGGAAGACTATCCCTAAGAAATCATTCGCTCAAATCAACTCAATCACCGGGAAATCGAAAGGGAAGGTGTATGAACGAAAAAGCGCCACGAAAACGAAATCAACCCGATCTACTTGTTCGTGAGAAGTTAGATGAATTCCTTTGGTGGAAATGATCTCCTCACTATAAAGAACAAGTTGATTCAAATGGATTTCACAAAGATGCAGTAGAGAGGGAGATCGAGTGACAGGAAAATCGTGGAGAAACAGAGAACGCGATGAACACGAACAAAACACGAATCAAGTCAACGATCTGCAACCGTGTGGCTACCACACGCTACAACAGTGAGATTATGGTCTCACTTCCTCAAAATCTGCAGTACACAGAGGTATGGTTCTCTGCGGATCTTAGTTGCTACAGCAGGGGATTGGGAGAGCAGGAAAACCTAGAAGGCAAAGAGCAAAATGACTGAGATAGATTGGGAGGTGGGTGTCTCCCTCTACTTATCCTAATTCTAATTCCCACTCTACCCCTAACTAATTGCAGAGCGAACCAGCTAAACCCTAGGGTTATTCTGGACCAACTCGAAGATGCAGGTAATCCGACGGCCACGCCCGCACAACTGGTAGCGTTGCCTCAACACAACCTCACCGATTGCCGCCACGTGCCGCCACCGCTCTGCTTGTCCATTTCCACCTGTTAACACCGAGTTTTCGCACTATGACAAGTGGACTAGCACTATGAAGATTCGGCGAACGCCGCCGCTTGAAGGATTCGGCAGGCAGCGAACGCGATCAGCTAACTCGATGCATTCGGCAAGGCTGTAAAGGCGACTAGTCAATGGCGAGCGGGTTCGGCAATATGGCGCTGCGGTCGGCTACCTCAGGCTAAGTCGGTTTGCGACAAATACGGCATATCAGAAGATTCGGCAACAGAAGATCTTGTCATTGTCAGCACGTGCCGATTATTAAGGGAGGCTTAGAATAAAAGGCATCGTGTTTTAGATAAGTTTCCTGTTTTGTCGTTGTAATCGTGTCCTCCTAGGACTCGTAGGACACCAGGGTATAAATATAAACCCTAAGACCATTGTAAAAACGTTCACAATCAATACAACCAACCCCGGCCCCGTGCCGTCTTCGAGTCCAAGTCGTGTCGTCGTGTTCTTCGAGAGGGGCCATCGATCCGTCGACCTCCGTAAGTTCCGGCAACCTTGTTATCATGTCTAGTATCGTGTGGCGGATTTAGATATGGTGCAAGTAGTCTCGTACGTTAAGCTTAGTATCGTGCGGCGGATTTAAGCTTATGACGGGAGGTTTTTGCTTATGCCTTGTATCGTGCGGCGGATTGGATCATGAGTAAAAATAGTTATCGGCTCTGTTGGATTTGGCAATCTGATAGATTCATTAAGTTACCTTGTGTTATATGTTTTGCTATGTTTATCTTATCATAACACTTTTGCCCATCTAGATACCGTCCGGTTCGGCTCCATCTTTATAGATCTGCTCTGTTCTTTCATTTTTTTATTTATCTGTTATGAAAGGTCTGTTATGCAGTAGATCTATTGTTCATAATAGCCGATCGGATCGTATCTGGATTGCCACATGGTGAGGGTTCATGCATGTTAAGTGTGTTTGATCTATGACAAGGCTAGGTGTCGTGCGGCAGGCGCAGGCTTTAGATTAGCTTAGTCATGCTTAGCTTGTATGTTCAATCTCCATGGATCCCAACTCGGTTGTACAATCGAGATTGGTTAAGTTTTAACTTATATTCAATACGTCATGCAAGTACGATTCTCATGCAAAATGTTCGGCAACCTGTTATTCACGTAACCTTGTTCATATTGCCGAATAACCTGTTAACCCTTTTGGCAGATAGCTTTCATAGCTATATGTCATCGTAAGTGGCTTCAGGGCCGGACATCTTGGAACTGTCTGGTCATAGCCGGCACGTTCCAGCTTTGTATTTAACAGTTTATCTCCCTTGTCAGTTGCAGGGCAAACTGACTGGCACGCACCGGACTTCTGAGCACCCGGGCCACATTTGAAGCCAGCTTCTCCGGCTTGCTGTGTGATTGGCACAGTGCGTCACTTTTTGCGCCAACACACTTTTTGGCACGCCCGGTGGGACACCCTTTTTCCTGCAGTGATGGTCGAAGTCACTGAAGCCGAGGCCAGCAACAAGGCGGGGCTCGTGCAGGTGCAGCTCACCGAACTACCCGACGAGTACAGAGAGCAGGTGGAGGATGCTTGTGCCGAATTCCAGCCACCAGTGCCTAGAAGCCTTTTCCAAGAACAAAAGCGGAAAGGTTCGCCGTTTGCACGATCTGCCGAAGCCCGTCCAGCCAACCCGAATGATCCCGGGGAAGCGGAGGCAGTGTTGAAAATGTCTCATATGATCAACGAAGCTGTCTCTGGTGCCATCGGTCGCATGCATGGGGCGTTTCTCAACACTTTCCGCACCATCATGATCGCCCAATTCGGCCCCAAGGCCGATGAACTTATGGAGGCCGAGTTTGGCCCTATAGCGGGACCACATCTTTTCAATCTGCCGAATCACCTCAAGGGGCAGGAACTGCTGGTGAGGAGACCCCGCCTAAGCTCAATCGAGCGGAATGACCATTCAAGAGAAGCACACGCCAGAAGGCCAGTTGCCGACCATGGTCAACTCACGTTCGGCGCTAAGGGTCAGCCGCCAGAGTCAACACGCAAGATCTCCCCGCAAACCTATAGGCTCATAAAGGACTACTATGGAAACGGGTACCATGAGATGCTTGAGCCTCACAACATAGAGGGTGCCCCACATCCAGGATACGGGAAGCCGACGGCCGAGAAGACCGCCGACTCTAATGTCGATGTCATGCTAGAGAGGATGGCAGATATGATGCAGCGCACTTTCGGTCTGAAGCCTAAGGGTACTCATGCTTACAGATCTCCGTTCCCCGAATGGTTCCACCGTGTGGCTCTACCTCCCAGGGTCAAAGTGCCGACAGACCTGTCCAAGTTCTCCAGCTTAGACGACACTAGCACGGTGGAGCACATCAGTCGCTATCTGCTCCAGCTTGGAGAGGCCAATACCGAGGATGCCTTCAGGGTTCGGTACTTCCTGTCATCGCTCACTGGGCCGGCGTTCGCTTGGTCACGTCTCTGCCACCGGGGCTCTATTCTCTCTTGGGCAGACTTGGAACAGAAGTTCCATACGCACTTCTACACGGGCACCAAGGAGAAGAAGCTGGTGGACATCATGTATGTGCGCCAGAGGCCGAATGCAGAACTACCGCAGGATACCTGCGCAGGTTTAGGGAAGTCAAAAGCCAGTGCTTCGGCATGTACCTGCCGGACGACCAGCTTCCACCATTGGCCGTGGCGGGCATGCTCCCAAGCATCAGAGACAAGCTCTTCGGCCAGGAGTTCGAGGACCTGGGTCATCTCTCTCGCCGGCTGAATGAAATGACTATCCAAGCGCAAGGCTTCCGAGGGAAGGGCGCTTCCAGAAGGACAATGTCGCGGCCCAGATGTATCAGCTTTCCTGGACGAAGCCGATGACTATACCGACACGGAAGATGAGGTGGCCGCTGCAGAGCTCAACTGGGATAAAGAGCCGACCCAGGCCAACAGCAATGGCTGCGCCAGCAGAAAGGGGCATACGACTTCGACGTCACTAAGGCCGACAAGCTCTTCGAGTTTCTAGTCGCCGAAGGGAGAGTCAGGCTACCCCCGGATCACCCGATGCTGCGTCCTGGAGGGGTAAGGACAAGAAGTACTGCGGCTTTCATAACACTAACACCCATTCTATTAATGACTGCCGTGTGTTCAGGACAAGGATCCAGAGGGCCATCCAGGATGGGCACATCAAGTTCAATGGCAAGATGAAGATCGATGCCAACCCCTTCGCCCAGAACTCCGTGTTCGTCTCAGTGAACATGGTAGCCCCGGAGGATCCCAGAGGCAAGGAAAGGTCAAAGTCCTCACCTCCAACAGGCGCGCGAGTCTGGCGCAGTGGATCCCGATCGGCAAATCACTATCACTGCGATGAGCTCCAATAGCACGCCCACGCCGCGAATAGCCGATACGAGCACGGAGAGTCGTCTTCCAGGCGCAGGCCTACCCACAGAGATCTCCTTAACAAGTGGCGCCGGCAAAATGAGAAAGAGCAGAGGCGTCTCCAACGCGAAGAGCGAGAATTCACAGAGGAATACCAGCATGAAGACGATCACGCGGGAGAGCACCGGTATCGTCTGGAGGAGAGGGCTTACCGCAGAGAACAGGCCCATCGCTGGGAGCAAGAACGCCGCCAAGAGCGGGAGCAAGCTCACTGGGGCTGCCCGTTCTTCCGCCACTGCTGGAACGAAGGCTTGAAACTGCCCTCCGTCAACACTGCCCCGAATGCAGCGATCAGTACAAGGGGTATAGGCAGGATCGGGTCAACCGCCGTCCCGTCCATGAAAGGTTGGGAGCGCGCATCCCAATGGACGATCGGCGCCTAAAAATGAGAGCCCGGATCGGCGAGCCAAGAGATATGCCGACCAGGAGTGGGTGCACCCAAGGCGACAGCGAGGAGGTACGCAGCCCGCCCTATAGGTGGCAAAAGGGACAATGGTGCCCGCCGGGGCTCAGAAAGAGCCAGAAGAGAGGTGCAGCGCCTCCGGAATAAGGAATTGGAGAAAGCAGCTGTCGACGGGAAGAAGCAGGAGTGGCGCCCAAAGGAGAAGCCAGATGATCTGACAAGGCGCTGATGTGCCATGGCTTTCTTCCTTCCCCATAGAGTTCATGGCTCCTCCTAGCTGGGGGCACAGATGAAGTATATTCGACTTTGATGAGACCGAGTATGATGAGCTTGCGGCACAGCTCGTGTTGTCTCAGAAGGCAGCATTTGACAACAGCCAAGCATCGGCATTTAAAGCCGTTGTATGTCAAAGGGTACGTCAATGGAAAGCCGCTGACCAAGATTTTGTCGATGGGTGGTGCAGCGATCAACATCATGCCTTACGCCACCTTCAGAAAGCTGGGCATGAACGATGAAGATCTGCTCAAAACGGACATGATACTCCGTGACTTTGCCGGCAATCCCTCTGACACTCGGGGTGCCGTGCACGTGGAACTGATGATAGGATCCAAGACGCTCATCACGACCTTCTTTGTCATTGACGGCAAGGGGGCATACAGCCTGCTTTTGGGCAGGGATTGGATCCATGCCAACTGCTGCATACCTTCGACCATGCACCAAATACTCATTCAGTGGGTTGGAGATGACATCGAGATTGTCCAAGCTGATGACTCGGTGAGTGTTGCTACCATTGAGCCTACATACTGGGAATTTTGACGGAGTAGATTGCTTCTCCGATCGTGTGTGGGGAGAAGGTCCTGTCAACGTCTACGGCAGGGATCAACAGCCGATCCAAGCAGTCGGCTCTCAAAGCTTCTTTTAGATGGACAACCCAACTGACAACAGCGAGGGCAAACTGGGACGTGGGTTCACGTCGGCTGACAATTAGAAGAGGTGGATGTTGGTAACGCGAGTAAGAAGAGGCCGATGTTCGTAAGTTCCAGTTTAGACCCTACTTTCAGAGTGCAGCTAGTAGATCTTCTAAAAGAGTTCAAAGATTGTTTCGCTTGGGACTACACAGAAATGCCTGGATTGGATCGGTCCATTGTTGAGCATAAGTTGCCGATCAACCCGGTACTGCCCATATAAACAACCTCCACGTAGGATCTACAAGGAGGAAGTGTTGGCCGACGTGAAAAAGGAAGGGAACGATTACTAGAAGCTAACTTCATTCGGCCGTGTCGATATGCGGAATGGATCTCCAATATTGTCCCGGTGTACAAGAAAAACGGGAAGATGAGGGTCTGCATCGACTTCAGGAACCTCAACAAAGCCACTCCTATGGACGGTTATCCAATGCCGGTGGCCGATTTGCTAGTAGATGCTTCGGCCGGTTTTGAAATCATAAGCTTTATGGACGGCAACGCAGGTTACAATCAGATCTTCATGGCTGCAGAGGATGTGGCAAAGACCGCCTTCAGGTGCCCCGGCCATATAGGTTTGTTTGAATGGATGGTCATGACTTTTGGTTTGAAAAATGCCGGTGCCACTTACCAGCGAGCAATGAATTACATATTCCATGAGCTGATCGGCAAGATCGTAGAGATCTACATTGATGATGTGGTGTCAAATCCAGAGCAAGGAAAGACACTTAGCCGATTTAAGGAAGACCTTGGAGTGCACGAGGAAACATGGTTTAAAGATGAAATCCAACTAAGTGTGCATTTGGGGTGTCGGCTGGTGAGTTTCTGGGATTCTTAGTCCACAAAAGAGGTATCGGTTGGCAAAAAGAGCATGGAAGCAATTGATAAGGTAGTGCCGCCGACCAATCTCAAGGAACTGCAATCACTGCTCGGCAAGATCAACTTTGTCAGGAGGTTCATATCCAACTTGTCTGAGCGCGTGCTGCCATTTTCTCCACTATTGAAGCTCAAGAAAGATCAGGAGTTCGTGTGGGGTGACGTGCACAAAAAAGGCTTTCGATGAGATCAAGGAGTACAGAGAAGGCACCACCAGTATTGGTTCCTCCACAGCTCGACAAGCCTTTCAAGTTGTACGTGGCGGCCGACAACCTAACAATAGGGTCGGCCCTCATGCAAGAATTCGAAGGAAAAGAGAGAGTCGTAGCCTATCTTAGCCGAAAACTACTGGACCCCGAGACGAGGTATTCGGCTACGGAAAAGTTGTGCTTGTGCGTTTTCTATTCCTGTACCAAGTTTCGGCACTATCTACTGAATGCCGAATGCGTGGTAGTATCAGAGTTGATGTATCAATCAAGCACATGTTATCAATGCCGATTTTAAGTGGAAGGATCGGCAAATGGGTTTTGGCCCTTTCTGAATTTGATTTGCGTTTTGAATCGGCAAAGGCTGTTAAAGGCCAGATTATGGCTGATTTTGTCACTCACCACCGTGATCCTAATGCTAACATGGTAACCATTATCCCTTGGGCATTGTTTTTTGATGGATCCTCGTGCAGCAAAGGTGGTGGAGTCGGGATCGTGTTGATTTCTCCCAGGGGGCACCCTTCAAGTACTCTATACCGATCGAGTACCCGGTAACTAATAATCAAGCAGAGTACGAAGCACTGCTCTCCGAGGGCTGCGGTTGCTTGTGGACATTAAGGCAGACGCCATGGAGATCTTCGGTGACTCGGAATTGGTGATCAAGCATTTGACCGGCAAATACGAGTGCAAGAACGACACGCTGCAGGAATATCTCGAAGGTTGCCAAGAGCTCCTCAACAGTTTCGATCGGCAACCTTGCAACATATTCCTAGGGGGCAAAACGAAGAAGCGAACCAGTTGGCTCAGGCAGCATCCGGGTATAGGGAGAATCAAAACATTTTTGCACTTGAGGGAGAGCAAACCCCTAGAAGGTGATCAAGCAATCCAAGTGATAATCAGGCAATTGAAGACTGGAGAGACAACATTGCCGATTACCTCAGGGACCCATCCAGGAAAGTCTCCCGAAAACTCAGGTACAAGGCTCTTAAGTTCACGCTCTTGGACAATCATTGTACTACAATCCATAGATGGGGTTTGCTTAAATGCCTGAACCAAGACGCGGCTAGGAAACTGATGTATGAGGTGCACGAAGGCGTATGTGGTGCACACCAGTCGGCTCACCGTATGAATGGTTAATCAGGAGGACTGGATATTTTTGGCCGACTATGCTCGAAGATTGCTTTGAGTACTACAGAGGTTGTCGGAATTGCCAGCGATTCGGCAATGTGCGAAGGGCCCCAGCATCGGCCATGAATCCGATCATCAAGCCTTGGCCTTTCAAGGGTGGGGCATTGATTTGATCGGCCAGATCCACCCTCCATCTAGCAAGGGACATAAGTTTGTTCTGTTAGCCACGGATTACTTCACTAAGTGGGTGGAAGCCATCCCATTGAAGAAGGTGATCAGAAAACATGGTGTCCTTCGTCAGGGAGCACATCATTTACCGATTCGGCATCCCTCAGTCCATCACTACTGATCAGGGAACTCAGTTCACTTCCTCGGAGTTTTGTGGCTTTGCCGAAGGGATGGGGATTAAGCTATATTATAATTCTTCTCCTTATTATGCACAGGCCAATGGACAGGCAGAGCTTCTAACAAAATCATGATTAAGATCATTCAAAAGAAGATCGAAGAGAAACCCAAAAGGTGGCACTTGGTACTCAACGAAGCTTTGTGGGCTTACCGAATGGCTTGTCATGGGTCACTCAGACGTCACCTTACGAGTTGGTCTATGGGCATCACGCAGTTCTACCATGGGAGTTGCAGTCGGGGTCAAGACGAGTTACATTGCAGAACGATCTGGCCAGGAATTATAAGATTTGATGATGGATGAGCTAGAAGATTTGCATTTGATTCGTCTCAGGCCTTGGAAATATTGAAAAGAATAAGATACGCGTTGCCAAGTACTACAACTCGAAAGTGAGAGAAAAAGGATTCGAAGAAGGAGACTTGTTTGGAAAATTATCTTGCCAATCGGTACCAAAGACAAGGTATTCGGCAAATGGTCCCCTAACTGGGAAGGGCCTTTTCGAATTCTGAGACGTGCTCCGGGTAATGCGTACATTCTGAAAACCCTCCAAGGAGAAGAGTTTGCTAGGGCAATTAATGGACGTTATCTAAAGAGATTTCATCCTAGCGTGGAGGTCGGTGCATAACGGAATCAAGGACTAGCGGGCACCGACGGCCGATACAGGTTGTATCGCCCTTAGCACAAAAATGGCCGATAGGTTCTATCGTCCTTAAACAAAAATAGCCGGCACGGCATGTGTCGCCTCTAGCACAAAAAAACGCAGAAATACAGGGCCAGTGCACGCGGTGCTGTGCAATCGGCTATAAATCAAACGCTCAACAAGCGCAGGACAGGAACAGATTGTGCGCATGAACATAGCAGATAGACATTGTTCATAGTGGGGAATGTGCAAAAGGTGCAGATCAGTTACCGACATCCTGTTGATGACCGTCTGCGGATTGGTGACTGCGGCGAGGGTGCGAGCATGATCCTCGTAGGAGTCCAGAAAATCATCGATCTGCTCGACGTCCTCCGGACATGCCCCGCCGGGGAGCCAACCGGCGTCACGGAGAAGTCCTCCTCCGTGCGGACCGTTAGCGCCGACAGCCCCAGCGCCACGCCGTGGTGCACACCCTGCAGGGCGACCTGCTCGACGCGGCCATGCACATTGGCCAGGCGCGCCTCGGCGGTGTCGCCCTGGGCGTTCACTTCACCCCTTCTGCGACGCGTTCGCCGCCATCTTCAGGCGCTCCAGCTCTTCAGACAGCGCTGTGAACGACGAGTTGAAGTGGATCGGTTAAAAGATCAACAAGAACGACCGAAAAGCCGATCTAGGATTGGGTGTCCATACCCGTGATTGCGTCGCAGAACTGCCGGCGCTGGTCCTCCCACTCCAGCTGATCATCCCGTACCGCTTCGAAACGGCGGCCAGCTCTTCCCGGGACTCGTCCCGCAGCGCCATGAAGTTCAAAGCGTCGTTGTGGTCGTAGAGGGGCCGCCGTCGGAGTCCCGGTCCGGGCTCGCCTCCCAAGGATGGGAGTGGTAGGAGAGGCCGTCGGAAGAGCTCGACGAGCCGGATGGTGAGACTCTGGCCTCCCTAGCGCTGGAAGAAGGCCGGGCATGCCCGCCGGCGGAAGAGATCACGGGAATCCTGTTGGCAAGCAGTAACAGAGTGTGAGCGAGGTTTTCAAGAAACTGCCACAAGGACGTAAGCGAGGAGTCCTACCCGCGCTGACGGAGGCGCCGAGCGCGACTCCCTTCGGCCTCCTCGGTCGCCGGGCGCTTGCCGCGTCATCATGGCTCGCCATTGCACTCAGAAAGTTAGGGTTTTCTGGGGCGGACGAACAAGGAAGCCGAGGCGGCGAGAGTACTAAAGGAGCGATGCAAGATTGGGAGAAGGCAGGCCTCCAGGGACGATTTATGTCGAATATCAACCGACGGATTGGGTTTTTCTGCTTCCCAAGATGGGCTCTACAGTAATGGGCTGTGCAGGCCGTCTGAGTGCACTCACGTACGTGTTCGGCGGGGAATAGAGCGCCTGTCTTCGGCAAAACTGCCGATTTAGGTGTTCGAGACAAACCTGGCCAGATTGCCGAACAGGTTCACATGGTTAAACACGATGTCATCAAAACGGTAACCGATTGGATGCAAAATGCAGATATGTCACAAATGGCCAAGTACATGGAATAGAGTACGCCCTGATTCCGAAGGATCAGTCACAGATTGATTTCAAGAAAATAGATGAAAGGACTTCTTATCCACATAACAGGAGTCATTACAAATGAAGGATCAGTTCGTCCATGTCATTCTATTTCTAATCGGAAGATCAGAATCGAAAGAGTCGGCCAAGTCTGTTCCGGCTTCTTTCATATCCTCAACAGAGCGTGCTATCCTAAATTCTAGTCCTCGCTCACAAACGTCAAAATGGCGATAGTCGGCGCCAGAATGGATCCGGACGGCATTGAAAGCAAGTGCTGCGCCGTAGCCCATGCCGGCCCTAGAAATGTCAGGAAGGACCCGCTTGATCTCACCACCTGCCTTAGAGCCACCGTCCTGGCACATTGGCTGAAGTAGCAAGGTCGGCAATAGCGGCTTCGAGGAGTGGAGCCTAGTCTCCAGAGCTGAAGAAAAAGGGTCAAGCAGAAGGAAGGTATAGAAAAGGACAGTTTAGGGATGCTTACCGATGGCTTGTTCCCGAAAGGTATCGCGCTCCTGAGAGATTTGAATAATCTCCCCGATTCTTCTTTCCTAGATCAGACTGGAGGTCTGTAACCTTCTGAGCCAGGTCCTCGGTGAGGTCGTCGCCAGTCCTCCTGAAGGGGAAACAAAATGAGGCATAAATATCCAAAGCGAAAAGATCAAAGCAAGAAGCAACCTTCTCTTAGAAGTGCTGGTGTCGCCGAGCTCGAGACTGTAATGGCTTGCTTGGGAAGACATTTTCCGTTCAGGGCAAGAGAAGAGAGGGTTTTTCTAGATGAAGAAGCTGAACAGAGGAATTCGGGAAGTTCAGGCCGAATGGAATAGAGAGGAAGTTTTTAAGGATCTCGAGTGCATCGGGAGGCGAGTCGGCAGCTGTGATGATTAATGACGTAGGAAGTCGGATGCTTCCAGAGACTCTACAGTGGTGCGAAAGGAGAAATAAATTTTAGAATAAAACATTTATCCCAAATTAGGGGGCATGTGTTAACAGAGTTTTTCGCACTATGACAAGTGGACCGCACTATGATATTCGGCGAACGCCGCCGCTTGAAGGATTCGGCAGGCAGCGAACGCGATCGGCTAACTCGATGCATTCGGCAAGGCTGTAAAGCGACTAGTCAATGCGAGCGGGTTCGGCAATATGGCGCTGCGTCGGCTACCTCAGCCAAGTCGGTTTTGCGATAATACGGCATTCAGAAGATTCGGCAACAGAAGATCTTGTCATGTTAGCACGTGCCGATTATTAAGGAGGCTTAGATAAAGGCATCGTGTTTTTATATAAGTTTCCTGTTTTGTCGTTGTAATCGTGTCCTCCTAGGACTCGTAGGACACCAGGTATAAATATAAACCCTGAGACTATTGTAAAATGTTCACAATCAATACAGCAACCACCCCGCCCCGTGCCGTCTTCGAGTCCAAGTCGTGTCGTCGTGTTCTTCGAGAGGGGCCATCGATCCGTCGACCTCCGTAAGTTCCGGCAACCTTGTTATCATGTCTAGTATCGTGCGGCGGATTAGATATGGTGCAAGTAGTCTCGTACGTTAAGCTTAGTATCGTGCGGCGATTTAAGCTTATGGACGGGAGGTTTTTTGCTTATGCCTGTATCGTGGCGGCGGATTGAGTCATGAGTAAAAATAGTTATCGGCTCTGTTAGATTTGGCAATCTGACAGATTCATTAAGTTACCTTGTGTTATATGTTTTTGCTATGTTTATCTTATCATAACACTTTTGCCCAATCTAGATACCGTCCGGTTCGGCTCCATCTTTATAGATCTGCTCTGTTCTTTCACGCTTATTATTGAAAGGTCTGTTATGCAGTAGATCTATTGTTCATAATAGCCGATCGGATCGTATCTGGATTGCCACGTGGTGAGGGTTCATGCATGTTAAGTGTGTTTGATCTATGACAAGGCTAGGTGTCGTGCGGCAGGCGCAGGCTTTAGATTAGCTTAGTCATGCTTAGCTTGTATGTTCAATCTCCATGGATCCCAACTCGGTTGTACAATCGAGATTGGTTAAGTTTTAACTTATATTCAATACATCATGCAAGTACGATTCTCATGCAAAAATGTTCGGCAACCTGTTATTCACGTAACCTTGTTCATATTGCCGAATAACCTGTTAAACCTGTTGGTAGATAGCTTTCATAGCTATATGTCGTCGTAAGTGGCTTCAGGGCCGTACATCTTGGAACTGTATGGTCATACCCGGCACGTTCCAGCTTTGTATTTAACAGTTTATCTCCCTTGTCAGTTGCAGGGCAAACTGACTGGCACGCACCGGACTTCTGAGCACCCGGGCCACATTTGAAGCCAGCTTCTCCGGCTTGCTGTGTGATTGGCACAGTGCGTCACTTTTTGCGCCAACACCACCGAAGGAATTTATCTAACTCCTTACGAACAAGTAGATCAGCTCGATTTCGTTTTTGTAACGCTTTTCGGTTCATCCTCCTCCCATTTCGATTTCCCGGAGTTTGAATCAATTTGAGCGGATGATTTCTTGGGGATAGTCTCCTAACTACCCCGTGATCATCTTCTCCAAGTTTGGGAACTTGGGATTTTGATTTGGATTGGATTTGGAGAGATTCGTGAGAGGGGCGACCAAAATCGCCCTCTCTGTTCATCCATGGACAGTCCGCCACAGGGGGCGCGGACAGTCCGGGAGTCGGGGTCTAGCCGAGTCCGTGTTTGTGCATCCCGTACGGTCGAGTTCTTTTTGAACCACGGACAGTCGGCCGTTGGGACTCGCGGACAGTCCGGGAACGTCCAGTGGACTTGCAGCAGCACTGTGGTTTTGCTCGTTTGGCCGGCGGACAGTCCGCGACCTGAGCCTGGACAGTCCGCCACAAGGCATACAATCCGCGACCGTATTGCCGGACAGTCCGGGACTTGCCTGAAGCTTCCGGTTTTGTGCGTTTGCTCTCCCGACTTCCTCGCTTGGTTTTTGGACTTCTCGTTTGGCCTTGTAGTTGACCAAGGAACCTCTCTAGGTATCTTTGCTACTTGTTAGCATCGGTATTTGGAGATTTCTTGACGTAGCCGTCTATCTACGTTCGAGACTTGGTTTTTGAGGGTCGAACTTGTTCGAGTGCTTTTGCCGTTTGGTTCGCAATCGCCTTGTGGTGCCTCGCTGTGATCCTAGGGATCATCCACCCTCTTCCAGGGGTCGTGGGCATCACGGTTTCTGTCATAGCTCTTAGGGGTTGATTTTGGGACATTTGGCCAAAGTTTCGAGAGAAATTTTTGAGCTCCCATTCACCCCCCCTCTGGTCGCCTTACTAGTGCTTTCTCGGTCCTTCAATTGGTATCGGAGCGGGTTAAGGATCTTCCACCTTAGCCGGTTCCAGATCCACAGAAGGCGACATGGATCGCAGCGTGGGCAAACCGCCGTTTTTCGATGGGACGAACTATGCGTATTGAAAGATACGCATGTCAGCCTATCTGCAGAGTTTGGGTGCTTCCATTTGGGATATTTGCAACTCTGCCGATTACGTTTTCTTGGCTGCTCGTGTGACTCAGCATCAGATCGATGAGCACGATGCCAATAGCCGAGCACGTAATGCTCTTTTCTCATGTTTGAGCATGAGTCAGTTTGATCGTGTTTCTCACCTCGCTACGACTCGGGAGATTTGGGCTACCCTCATGCGCTTCATGAGGGAACCTCTCAAGTCAAAACCCGTCTCTATGAGTCGTTTAAGCGAGAGTATGAGAACTTTCGACATATGCCTGGCCAGAGCATAGAAAGTTTATTTGCTCGCTTTCAGGTAATTGTCAACAGGATGAGGGCTAACAAGGAGCTGTTGCCTTTCGACGATCATGAGAGGGCTTTGAAGCTTTTGCATACTCTTGATCGGTCGGTGTGGGATTCCAAAGTTCCGGCGTTCTTCGAATCACCAAACTATGAGACCCTCACGTGCGACGAGCTCTTTAGTAAGCTCAAGTCCAGTGAGATCGATGCCATGGCGAGGGCTTCTTATGAAAATCCTTCTGGCCCGTCGATGGCTTTGCTTTCTAGCTCTTCTGCTAACCCCTATGGAGGCTTTGCTTTGCATTCTCTTCTTTCTGTCATAGAGGAGCAGTTGGAGTCTCTGGGAGACGACGAGTTGGCTTTGCTTGCCAATCGGTTCTCGCGGTTTCACAACAACCGCATGAACCGTCGCCGCGGAGGAGGACGCTCGGGATGCTACGAGTGCGGCGACCCCGACCACTTCATCGCCAACTGTCCCAAGAAGAACAAGCATTCTGGGAAGGGTGATCATGGGCACAAGTACGACTTCGGCAAGCGCAAGGAGAAGTACGTCCCCGCGAGGCACAAGCGGAAGGGCGGCTTCAACAAGGAGTACATCCAGACCAAGTACTTGGAGAAGGCCCAAGCTGAGCAACGTGCGTTCTTCGCCACGCTCAGCGACGTCGATGACTCGGACGACGACTCCGCTTCCTCAAGCGATGACGAGTCCGAGAAGAAGAAGAGGATCGAGGACAAGCTCAACGGCCTCTGCTTCTTCGCCGACGACGACGGCTTCTGCACCATGGCCCTTGGTGATGAGGTCAGAGGCGACACTCCTCGGAACAACGACGACGACGACGACACCTCCCAGGTATCTCTGACCCACGATGAGCTTTCCGCTGAGGTTGAGAAACTTACTGCCGCGCTTCTTAGTCAAGATAAGCTGCTTAGGAGTGCCGCTAGAGAGCGCAAGGAGTTTAGGCAGAAGTGGGAGGATACAGTGAA
Source organism: Coix lacryma-jobi var. lacryma-jobi (assembly GCA_009763385.1). Classification (NCBI taxonomy): domain Eukaryota; kingdom Viridiplantae; phylum Streptophyta; class Magnoliopsida; order Poales; family Poaceae; genus Coix; species Coix lacryma-jobi. The sequence continues at coordinate 72,760,476 of CM019826.1, forward strand.
GGAACTTGATTCTATCAAGTCCACCGTGGTTGTTACCGATGAGGAGGAGTGTGAGATGTGCACCACACACATGACTGACCTTCTCACTTTGAGGAGCAAGTATGCTGTGCTGGTAGGAGAGGTGGATGAGCTCCGTGCTAGACCCATGCTGTTGGGTGCGTGCAAGACTTGTCTTGTCTTGCAAACCGAGTTGGCAGAGAAGAATGCCAAGATTGAGTCTCTTGAGAAGGCCAGCTCGGGTAGCACTTGTGTGACTAGGTGCGCTTTGTGTGAGGGTTGGAGATGGAGATTGCAAATGTGAAGCATGACAAGATGCAAACGAGGAGGAAAACACATACCTTCGGACCATCTTGTCATGGGTGTCTTGTGGTGAGCCGCAGCTCGGGATGATGATCTCCCAATTCAAGCGAGCTGCTGGAGGTCCTGGTGTAGGATCTGCTCCGGGTGTTGATCTTTCTGCTTTTGGGAAGATTGGAGAGTCGAGTGGTTTGAACCCGAGTGAGAAGCCCAACTCCACCACTACTCCCAAACTTACCAAGCTTCCACCCAAAGAGCCCCTCAAGCCTAACACCAAGGATGGGGTCTTTGTTGAGCCTCCGAGAGCTCCACCCAAGAAACAATCATGGGCTCCCAAACAAACCACCTCAAGAACAAGCTTGACACATGCACCCATCCAGGAGGAGCTTATGCCACAGAAGGGCAAAGTGATCCACACCCACTACCGTGAGTACCAACAACCCCCTTGAGATCGGTGAGGTACCATTGTGAGCATTGTGGGCGAGATGGACACTTGAGTGAGTTCTGCTTTCGGCGCAAGAGAGAGGCGCGCCGTGCTAGGGAGATGAAACAATGTGGACATGTACCATCCTCTCCATGATGTACATGCGCCAAATGTTCAGAGACGTGCTGCTAGGCCCAGAGGTCCAGAACCTCATGTTCCTAGGCCTAGGCAGAGGAGAGCTCCGAGGAGAGATGCTAGGCCTAGAGGTGCAGTGCCTGAAGTTCCTAGGCCTAGGCCTCGTAGAGAGCGTGCCCGGCGGGAGCCTGCTGTTGTAGGCTATGGACCCCGTGGCGGTGGCTTTGTAGTTGAGCGTTTTCCCCCACCGCGTTTTGAGTATCGCGATGGACGCTCCTCCCTTAGCGGACCACGTATTTCTAAACGTGGTGATCGCTTCCTCAGTAGGTGTGCTAGGAATGGTTTTTCTGCTAACCGTTCTTTTGAGCAGCCGGCCCAACACTTGTATTCTCCTTACTTCACTAACCCCAGTGTTGGCCCGTATGCTCACCCTATGTCTTTTTATTGATGTAGGTAAAATGATTGGAGAACGTTTGGTTGGTGGATTCTGGGTGTTCGAGGCACATGACCGGAAACGATAAGTGGTTCTCCAGTCTTAGTCCGGTCGCCGAAAAGGAGTATATCACCTTCGGCGACAACAGCAAAGGTAAGGTGCTGTCTCGTGGGTCTGTGCGAGTTAATGAGCACTTTGTGTTGCGCGATGTTGCTCTTGTTTCTAACTTGCATTTTAACCTTCTTTCTGTTTCGCAACTCTTTGACGACGACTATGAGATTCGTTTTAAACCGAATCTCAGTCGTATTTTGGACCCTCAGGGCAATCTTGTTTGTGTGATTTCGCCCTTTGGGAAAGTCTTTCATGCGGATTTCTCGGAGTCTTTTGGCATTTCTCGTTGTCTTATGGCTGGACCTTCCTCTTCTGATCTTTGGAAGTGGCATAGGAGACTTGGACATTTGAGCTTCGACTTGCTTGCAAGACTTAGTTCAGTTGGCCTAATCCGAGGATTGCCCAAGTTATCTATGGAGAAGGATCTTGTTTGCCACTCTTGTAGACATGGGAAGATGGTTGCTGCTCCCCACCATCCAGTAACTCAGGTCATGACCAAGCGCCTTGGAGAGCTTTTGCACATGGACCTTGTTGGTCCGGCTCGGGTGAGCTCGGTGGGGGGAAGTGGTATGTGCTTGTTGTTGTTGATGACTTTTTGAGATATTCGTGGGTCTTCTTTTTAGCTGAGAAGACCGAGACTTTCTCCTTTGCTCGCAATCTGATTTTGCGTCTTCAGAACGAGTTCCCTTGAACTCGATGCGAGCTATTAGGAGTGATAATGGTTCCGAATTCAAGAATTCGGATTTTGAGAAGTTTTGTAACTCTTTGGGTTTAGAGCATCAGTTTTCTTCCCCTACACACCCCCTCAGAATGGTGTTGTAGAGAGGAAGAATCGGACCCTTGTAGAGATGGCCAGGACGATGCTCGATGAGCATAGGACTCCTAGGCGATATTGGGCCGAAGCCATGAGCACTGCATGCTACATTTCCAATCGCATTTTCTCCGAGCTTTCTTGAAAAAGACTTCTTATGAGTTGCGTTTTGGAAAAGCTGCCCAAGGTGAGTTATTTTCGAGTTTTTGGTTGCCATTGTTTTATACTCAAAAAGGGCAACTTGGACAAGTTTGAGTCTCGTTCTTCTGACGGTGTGTTTTTGGGTTATGGCACTCACACTCGAGCTTATCGTGTACTTAACCTTGACACTAACCGAGTCATGGAGACATCCGATGTCACCTTCGACGAGACCATGGTTTGTCCTTCTTCTCGTTTTGAGCGTGCAGGTGATCACGAGGTTGGCGAGCCTCTTTTCGATGATGAAGAAGAAGGTGCTGAAGGGATAGATGACCCAGCACCTCCTCCACCTGCTGTGCTGTCAAGAGCGGCTTCTACGACGACTCACGGCCCTGACACTTCTTCTTCCTGGGGGCCGTGGGATCCGCCACCTCGAGCGGTACCCTTTGTACCCGAGGAGGCACCAGCTGCTGTTGAGGAGGAGGCCACTTCGGCAAGGGAGGCGCCACGACACATTCAGCGCCAGCACCGACCTCAGCAGATGATCGGCAGCATCGACGAACGCGTCACCCGGTCAAGGCAAATCTCTCACTTTGCTCATTCTGCATTTGTTGCTGATTTTGAACCCGGGATGTTGGACACGCTTTGACGGATCCGGATTGGGTCAATGCCATGCATGAGGAGCTTGAGAACTTTGAGAGAAATCGGGTTTGGGTTCTAGTGTCTCCACCTTCTGAGTGTCACCCAATTGGGACAAAATGGGTTTTCAAAAACAAACAGGGAGAAGATGGCCATGTTGTGAGAAACAAGGCCAGACTCGTAGCCCAGGGATATAGTCAGAAGGAGGGGATAGACTATGAGGAGACTTTTGCTCCTGTAGCACGTTTGGAGGCTATTAGGATACTCTTGGCTTTTGCTGCTTCCAAAGGTTTCAAACTTTTTCAAATGGATGTCAAGAGTGCCTTCTTAAACGGCTACATAGAAGAGGAGGTGTATGTTAGACAACCCCCCGGTTTTGAAAATTCCAAGTTTCCAAACCATGTCTTTAAACTCCACAAAGCTTTGTATGGTTTGAAACAAGCCCCTAGAGCCTGGTATGATAGGTTGAAAACTTTTTTTCTGCTAAGGTTTTTAAAATGGGATGTGTAGATAAAACGCTCTTTCTCCTCAAGCAAGGCACTGATACTCTCTTGGTCCAATTTACGTGGATGATATCATTTTGGTGGTTCTTCTCACGCTTTGGTTGCCAAGTTTGCAGATACTATGAGCAGGGAGTTCGAGATGAGCATGATGGGTGAGTTGACGTTTTTCCTCGGGTTTCAAATCAAGCAATCCCGGGAAGGGACGTTCGTGCACCAGGGCAAGTACACCCGGGACATTTTGAAGAAATTCGACATGGGTGAGGCCAAGCCTCTTCCAACACCCATGGTGACCACGATGGCCCTGGATGCGGACAAGGAGGGAGAAGCAGTGGACCAGAAGGAGTACCAGAGTATGATCAGGTCGCTGCTGTACCTGACGGCGACACGTCCGAACATCCAGTTCGCGGTGTGTCTTTGCGCGCGTTTCAGTCTCGCCGCGCACCTCTCACCGTCAGGCGGTCAAGCGCATTATGAGGTACTTATCCTTCACTCCAGAATTCAGGATTTGGTATTCTGCTTCCTCCACTCTTTCCCTTTGTGGTTATTCCGATGCTGATTTTGCTGGTTGCCGTATTAATCGCAAGTCCACCTCTGGGACTTGCCAGTTTGTTGGTTCTTCTCTTGTTTCGTGGTCTTCTCGCAAGCAGTCTAGTGTCGCCCAGTCTACCACAGAGGCTGAGTATGTTGCTGCGGCTAGCTGCTGTTCCCAGTTACTCTGGATGATGGCCACTTTGCGTGATTTTGGTTTGAGCTTTTCTCGCGTTCCTTTGCTTTGTGACAGCACGAGTGCTATTAGCGTTGCTAAGAACCCCGTGCTTCACTCGAAGACCAAACACATTGATGTGCGCTTTCATTTTCTGCGAGACCACTATGAGAAGGGTGATATCGACCTTCGCCATGTAGATACTCATCATTAGTTGGCTGATATTTTCACCAAGCTTTTGGACCAATCAACTTTTAATCGGTTGAGAGGTGAGCTTGGTGTGTGTTTCCCCTTTTAGATTGGGGAAACATTTTTGACTCTTGTATGATACACTGACTTGTGTTTTCAATTGTTTTCACTTCCTTTTGGGTTCTTCATGCATCTTTGCATTTCAGCATACGCTTTTACATTCTGAGCTTCATGAATATAGTCTGAAGAATGTAACTATGCTCTGTGTAGTCTTTGCTCCGATGCTTTATGTAGATACTGTAGCTTATGCTCTTTCTGATCACTGATACATACTGTGAGCCGAGCTATTTTTGAATGGTGAATTTGATAAAGGACTTAAAACTTGAAAATGTTCACCATTGAGATATGCAACTAGCATGTGTAGGATGTGTCGAAGTCACTTATGCTATTTATGTATGCTAGGTTGCTATGTCTCTAGTGTTGAGTCATTCACTTGCTTGGTATGTCATATTCTGTTTAAAATCTGAACCAAGTTAAGTAAATTGAAAAGATTGAGATGGGTTTGCTTGTTAACACCTCACAGTTTCGAGATTGTTTCTCATTGCACTTTGAGTTAAACTTGAGCTATGTAGTGTATGACTAAACTGTTGCTTTAAGCTTCTGATTGCTAATGCATAGGCTTCGCACAGTTGGAAAGTTAGCAATAACAAGCATTCAACCTCTCGCAGTCACATGCTGATTTCTGAACTTGTGTAATTTCACCGCTGCAACTCCGATTAAAATTTGAAATCACAAGTATATGCTTCATTTTTCAATTGGTATCAGCATGATGATTGAACTATGCTAGGGGTAGTTCACCTCGTATACATGTTTAGCACTTGTTTGACTTTCTGTCTATACTGTCTGTGCTATTTTGATGGTGAATACCTTTTTGGCTGAAAACTGCTCACTTTGCTCATATATTCATAGTTCATATTTGGTGATCAGTTTGAGCCTTTGCTAGCTTTTATGCTTTCCATTGAGTCGTTGGAGCTATACTGTTTAGAGCATCTTTGCATTCTCTCGACTATATTCCTGAAGCTGCTAACTTGCATTTTGACTCATATGCTTTTTGGAAGGGGGAGAACTTCTCTGTTGGTAGGAGAACTTCTCTGGTTGACACTTTGGTGGTGCATTTTCTGAGAGGGAGCACTGTTTCTTGATAAGTGCATTTTCAACTAAGGGGAGAAATTGAAAATCATTACCTTCCGTTTGAACTAAGGGGGAGCTTTCCTAGTTGTTTGCACTATTCAAGGGGGAGTTTTTGCTGCCTCCTGTTGGCCATAAGGTTTTGGTATCGAGCTTTCTTTGCTAGTTGTGTTGAGCCTCTATGCCTCTATCTTGAGGGACTAGCATTTTGCTTCAATTTCTTAGTTGGTATTTGCTAGCGGTGTTGAGCCTGTTCTACCTCTTCTTGAGGGCTAGCTTTGTTTTGCTTGGTTGCGTCGAGCCGTTGCCCATGTCTTTGGGAACCAAGTTGTTTTGCTCTTTCCACTTGACCTTCTTCGGCTTTGCTATGCTTTTGGGTCATTTGGTTGAGTTCTCTCTCTTTCTCCTTCTTCCTTCTTATGCTTTCATTATGATTTGTGTTGGTAGTTGACAATGCACTCATCAAGGGGGAGATTGCGGATACATGGGTGTATGCCGAGTCTCTAAGTGATGAGTGATTGTCAACTAGGATGATGCGCATGTTCTTTGGCTTGTGTTTTGCAGGTGTCGAGCACGGATACAGTGATCAGAGGCAAGGTGAAGGTCAAGTAGAGACGTGCCATGCCGATGGACCGAGAGTGGCGAAGGGCGGACGTGAGGCTTGGACTGAGGGACCGGTGGCCCGAGGATGAGCTGTGGTGGCTGGCAGCCTGGGACAGCGACGAGCGAAGACTTGCGGTCATGTGTTGCCTAAGTCGTGGACTTGGGGACACGTGTCGGTGGACGGGGTGCACGGGCGGTGCATCCCTTCTACGACGTCGGTTTGGTGGTAGAGCCAGAGAAAAACCATCGGGTGGACGGTTTCCAGGTTTGGGCCTCTAAACCTGGGTACTGATGGTTTCCGAGTTTGGCCACAAAACTCAGGCTGAGGATGGTTTCCAGGTTTGGGCCTCAAAACCTGGGCGCTGCGGGTTTGCTGAGTTTGGGCCTCAAAACTCAGATGCTGGTGGGCTGGTTTCCCGGTTTGGGCCTCAAAACCGGGGTTGGCTGTGAAGGCTGGTTTCCCGGGTTGGGCCTCAAAACTGGGGGTGCGACGTCCAGGAAAAGGACGCGAAGCGGTGGCGGCACGTGGTGGCAATCGGGAGGTTGCGTCGAGGCAACGCTACGAGTTGTGCGGGCATGGCCATCGGATCTACCTACCACCCGAGTTGGTCCAATAACCTTAGGTTTAGCTGGTTCGGTCTATAAGTAGAGAGGGGTAGAATAGGAATTAGTAGAATTAGGAATAGGTTAAGTAGGGGAGACACCCTCCTCCCCAACTATCTCAGTTCATTTTGCTCTTTGCACTTAGGTTTCCTGCTCTCCCAATCCCCTGCTGTAGCTAGCTGAGATCCGCAGAGAACCATACCTCTGTGTACTGGAGATTTTGAGGAAGTGAGGGCGTATCCTCACTGTTGTAGCGTGTGCTAGCCACATGGTTGCAGATCGATGTGTTGATTCACGTTTTGGTTCGTGTTCTTCGCGTTCTTCATTTCTCCGTGTTTTTCCTGTCGCTCGATCTCTCTCCATACTGCGTCTTTGCGAAATCCATTTGAATCAACTTGTTCATATTTGAAAGGAGATCATTTCCACCGAAGGAATTTATCTAACTCCTTACGAACAAGTAGATCGGCTCGATTTCATTTTCGTAGCACTTTTCGGTTCATCCTCCTCCCATTTCGATTTCCCGGAGTTTGAATCAATTTGAGCGGATGATTTCTTGGGGATAGTCCCCTAACTACCCCGTGATCATCTTCTCCAAATTTGGGAACTTGGGATTTTGATTTGGATTGGATTTGGAGAGATTCGTGAGAGGGGCGACCAAAATCGCCCTCTGTTCATCCGCGGACAGTCCGCCATAGGGGGCGCGGACAGTTTGGGAGTCGGGGTCAAGCCGAGTCCGTGGCTGCGCATCCCGTACGGTCGAGTTCTTTTTGAACCACGGACAGTCCGCCGTTGGGACTCGCGGACAGTCCGGGAACGTCCAGTGGACTTGCAGCAGCACTGTGGTTTTGCTCGTTTGGCCGGCGGACAGTCCGCGAGCTGAGCCCGGACAGTCCGCCACTAGGCAGACAGTCCGCGACCGTATTGCCGGACAGTCCAGGACTTGCCTGAAGCTTCCGGTTTTGTGCGTTTGCTCTCCCGACTTCCTCGCTTGGTTTTTGGACTTCTCGTTTGACCTTGTAGTTGACCAAGGAACCTCTCTAGGTATCTTTGCTACTTGTTAGCATCGGTATTTGGAGATTTCTCGACGTAGCCATCTATCTACGTTCGAGACTTGGTTTTTGAGGGTCGAACTTGTTCAAGTGCTTTTGTCGTTTGGTTCGCAATCGCCTTGTGGTGCCTCGCTGTGATCCTAGGGATCATCCACCCTCTTCCAAGGGTCGTGGGCATCACGGTTTCTGTCATAGCTCTTGGGGGTTGATTTTGGGACATTTGGCCAAAGTTTTGAGAGAAATTTTTGAGCTCCCATTCACCCCCCGCTCTGGTCGCCTTACTAGTGCTTTCTCGGTCCTTCAATATTCATGAAGCTCTGAATGTAAATATGCAAGATGAAATGTAAAGATGCATGAAGAAACCAAATGAAAATCACAAAGACAGTTTATAATACAAGGGTCAAAATGTTTCCCCCATCTAAAAGGGGAAACACACACCAAGCTCACCTCTCAACCTAGCAAAAGTCGATTGGTCCAAAGGCTTGGTGAAAATATCAGCCAACTGATGATGAGTATCGACATGGCGAAGGTCGATATCACCCTTCTCATAGTGGTCTCGCAGAAAATGAAAGCGCACATCAATGTGTTTGGTCTTAGAGTGCAGCACGGGGTTCCTAGCAACGCTAATCGCGCTTGTGCTGTCACAAAGCAAAGGAACGCGAGAAAAGCTCAGTCCAAAATCACGCAAAGTGGCCATCATCCAAAGCAACCGGGAACAGCAGCTAGCCGTAGCAACGTACTCAGCCTCCGTGGTAGACTGGGCGACACTAGACTGCTTGCGAGAAGACCACGATACAAGAGAAGAACCAATAAACTGACAAGTCCCAGAATTGGACTTGCGATCAATACGGCAACCACCAAAATCGGCGTCAGAGTAACCACAAAGGGAGAGGGTGGAGGAAGCAGAATACCAAATCCCAAACTCTAGAGTGAAGCATAAGTACCTCATAATGCGCTTAACTGCCTGACGGTGTGAAGTGCGCGGCGACGACTGAAATCGCGCGCACAGACACACCGCGAACTGGATGTCTGGGCGTGTTGCCGCCAGGTACAGCAGCGACCCGATCATACTCCGGTACTCCTTCTGATCTACAGCTTCTCCATCCACATCTGCATCCAGGGCCACCGTGGTCGGCATGGGTGTTGGAAGAGGCTTGGCCTCACCCATGTCGAACTTCTTCAGGATGTCCTTAGTGTACTTGCCCTGGTGCACGAACGTCCCCTTTCAGGATTGCTTGATTTGCAACTCGAGGAAAAACGTCAACTCACCCATCATGCTCATCTCAAACTCCCTGCTCATAGTGTCTACAAACTTGGCAACCAAAGCGTGAGAAGAACCACCGAAAATGATATCATCCATATAAATCTGGACCAAGAGAGTACCATTGCCCTGCTTGAGGAGAAAAAGTGTTTTATCCACACATCCCATTTTAAAACCCTTAGCAAGCAAAAAGGTTTTCAACCTATCATACTAGGCTCTAGGGGCTTGTTTCAAACCATATAAAGCTTTGTGAAGTTTAAAAACATGGTTTGGAAACTTGGGATTTTCAAAACCGGGGGTTGTCTCACATACACCTCCTCTTCTATGTAGTCGTTTAAGAAGGCACTCTTGACATCCATTTGAAAAAGTTTAAACCCTTTGGATGGAGCAAAAGCCAAGAGTATCCTAATTGCCTCCAAACGAGGTACAGGAGCAAAAGTCTCCTCGTAGTCTATCCCCTCCTTCTGACTATACCCGTGGGCTACAAGTCTGGCCTTGTTTCTCACAACTTGGCCATCCTCTCCTTGTTTGTTTTTGAAAACCCATTTTGTCCCAATAGGGTGACACTCAGGAGGAAGAGGAAGCAAAACCCAAACCTAATTTCTTTCAAAATTCTCAAGCTCCTCATGCATGGCATTGACCCAATCTGGATCCGTCAAAGCGTGTCCAACATCTTAGGGTTCAAAATCAGCAACAAATGCAGAATGAGCAAAGTGAGAGATTTGTTGTGACCTTGACCGAGTGACACGTTTGCCGATGCTCCCGATCATCTGTTGAGGCAGGTGTTGGCGCTGGATGTGTCGTGGTGCCTCCTGAAGTGAAGTGACCTCCCCCTCAACAGCAGCTGGTGCCTCCTTGGGTACAAAAGGTACCGCTCGAGGTGGCGGATCCCACAGCCCCCATGTCGAAGAAGAAGGATCAGGGCCATGAGTCGTAGTAGAAGACGCTCTTTGCGGCACAGCAGGTGGAGGTGGTGCTGGGTCATCCATCCCTTCAGCACCCTGCTCCTCATCATCAAAAAGAGGCTCGCCAACCTCATGATCACCTGCACGCTCAAAATGAGAAGAAGGACAAACCATGGTCTCGTCAAAGGTGACATCGGATGTCTGCATGACTCGGTTAGTATCAAGGTTAAGTACATGATATGCATGAGTATGAGTGCCATTACCCAAAAATACACCGACAGAAGACCGAGACTCAAACTTGTCCAAGTTGCCCTTTTTGAGTATAAAACAATGGCAACCGAAGACTCTAAAATAACTCACCTTGGGCTGTCTTCCAAAATGCAACTCATAAGAAGTCTTTTTCAAGAAAGCTCGGAGAAAAATGCGATTGGAATGTAGCATGCAGTGCTCATAGCTTCGGCCCAATATCGCCTAGGAGTCCTATGCTCATCGAGCATCGTCCTGGCCATCTCTACAAGAGTCCAATTCTTCCTTTCTACAACACCATTCTGAGGCGGTGTGTAGGAGAAAGAAAACTGATGCTCTAAACCCAAAGAGTAACAATACATCTGAAAATTCGTGTTTTTGAACTCAGAACCATTATCACTCCTAATAGCTCGCACCGAGTTCAAAGGGAACTCGTTCTGAAGACGTGCAGATACATGGGTGTATGCTGAGTCTCTGAGTGATGAGTGATTGTCAACGGGTTTGATCACAGGGTCTTCGGCTTGTGTTGTGCATGTGTCGAGCACAGAGACAGTGATCGAGGGCAAGGTGAAGGTCAAGTTGAGACGGGTCGTGCCGACGGACCGGGTGCGGTGAAGGATGGGCGTGCCGTGCGGCGGACGTGCCATGCCGATGAACCGAGCGGTGAAGGGCGGACGTGAGGCTTGGACTCAGGGACCAGAGTGCCTGAGGATCAGCTGTGGTGGCTGGTAGCCTGGGACAGCGACAAGTGAAGACTTGCGGGGCACGGTGTTGCTCGGGTCGAGGACCTGGGGACACGTGTCGGTGGACGGGGTGCACCGGCGGTGCATCCCCTCTACAGCTTCGGTTTGGTGGTAGAGCCAGGGAAAAACCATCAGATAGACGGTTTCCAGGTTTGGGCCTCAAAACCTGGGTGCTGAGGGTTTCCGAGTTTGGCCACAAAACTCGGGCTGAGGACGGTTTCCAGGTTTGGGCCTCAAAACCTGGGCGCTGAGGGTTTGCTGAGTTTGGCCTCAAACTCAGATGCTGGTGGGCTGGTTTCCCTGTTTGGGCCTCAAAACCGGGGGTTGGCTGGAAAAGGCTTGTTTCCCGGTTTGGGCCACAAAACCGGGGGTGCAGAGCGAGGGCGGCACGTGGCGGCAATCGGAAGGTTGCGTGGAGGCAACGCGGACGAGTTGTGCGGGCGTGGCCGTCAGATACACCTACCACCGAGTTGGTCCAGAATAACCCTAGGGTTTAGCTGGTTCGCTCTGTAATTAGATTAGAGAGGGGTAGAGTAGGAATTGTACTTAGAATAGAATTAGGATAAGTAGTCGGGGAGACACCCTCCTCCCTTCATCTCAGTCATTTGCTCTTTCGCACTTAGGGTTTCCTGCTCTCCCATTCCCTGCTGTAGCTAGCTGAGATCCGCAGAGAGACTTGCCTCTGTGTACTGTTGATTTGAGGAAGTGAGGCCGTATCCTCACCTTTGCAGTGCAGATCGATGTGTCGATTCGCGTTTTGATTCGAGTTCGTTGTGTTCTTCGTGTTCTTCGTTTTCTCCGCGATTTTCCCGTCACTCGATCTCCCTCTCCCTTGCGTCTTTGCGAAATCCGTTTGAATCAACTTGTTCGTATTTGAAAGGAGATCATTTCCACCGAAGGAATTCATCTATCTCCCTACGAGCAAGTAGATCGGGTTGATTTCGTTTTCGTGGCGCTTTTTCGGTTCATCCACCTTCCCTTTGATTTCCCGGTGATTGACTCGATTTGAGCGGATGATTTCTTGGAGATAGTCTCCTAACTACCCCGTGATGATCTTCTCCAAGTTTGGGAACTTGGGATTTTGATTTGGATCGGATTTGAGAGGTTTTGGGAGAAGGGCGACTGAAATCGCCCTCTCTGTTCATCCGCGGACAGTCCGCCGTTGGACCCGCGGACAGTCCGCGCGTCGGGATCGAGCCAGGTCAGTGGCTGCGGGTCTCGGTCGCGTTACTGTTCCTTGACTGGCGGACAGTCCGCCGAAGGAACTCGCAGACAGTCCGGGAGTCGTCCAGGGACTGTTCAGCATCTTCGTTGTTTTAGCATTTGACCGTCGGACAGTCCGCCGTTGGGTCTCGCGGACAGTCCGGGAACGCCCAGTGGACTTGCAGCAACACTGTGTTTTTGCTCGTTTGGCCGGCGGACAGTCCGCGACCTGAGCCCGGACAGTCCGCCACTAGGCAGACAGTCCGCGACCGTACTGCCGGACAGTCCGGGACTTGCCTGAGTGCTCCGGTTTAGTGCGTTTGCTCTCCCGGCTTCTACGCTTGGTTTCCGGACTTCTCGTTTGGCCCTAGAGTTGACCAAGGAACCTCTCTAGGTATCTTTGCTACTCGTTAGCATCGGTATTTGGGAACTTCTCGACGTAGCCATCTATCTACGTTCGGGACTTGGTTTTTGGGGATGTGTTCGAGCCAGAACTTTTGGAGTTTGGTTTGCTTCTTCTTGGTGGTGCTCCGCTGTGATCTTAGGGATCTTCCACCCTCTTCCAAGGGTCATGAGCATCACGGTTTAGGTCGCCGTTTCTCGGGGTTGATTTTGGGACATTTGGCCAAAGTTTCTAAGAAGAATTTTGAGCTCCCATTCAACCCCCCCTCTGGTCGCCCTACTAGTGCTTTCTCGGTCCTTCAATTGGTATCAGAGCGGGTTAAGGATCTTCCACCTTAGCCGGTTCCAGATCCACAGAAGGCAACATGGATCGCGGTGTGGGCAAACCGCCGTTCTTTGATCGGACGAACTATGCGTATTGGAATATACGCATGTCGGCCTATCTTCAGAGCATGGGCTCTTCTGTTTGGGAGATTTGCAACAGGGATGATTACGTTGTCTTGGCTGCCGTGTCACTCAGCTCCAGATCGATGAGCATGAGGCCAATAGCCAGGCACGTAACGCCTTGTTCTCCTGTTTGAGCATGTCTGAGTTCGATCGCGTTTCTCACCTCCCCACGGCTCGCGAGATTTGGGCTACCCTCATGCGCTTCCATGAGGGAACTTCTCAAGTCAAATCTCGCCTCTATGAGTCGCACAAGCTGGAGTATGAGAACTTTCGACATATGCCTGGCGAGAGTATAGAGAGTTTATTCGCTCGCTTTCAGGTCATTGTCAACAAGATGAGAGCGAACAAGGAGCTGTTGCCTTTTGATGATCATGAGAGGGCTTTGAAGCTTTTGCACACTCTTGATCGATCGGTGTGGGACTCAAAGGTCCAGGCGATCATCGAATCGTCTAACTATGAGACCCTCACTTGCGACGAGCTCTTTAGTAAGCTCAAGTCTAGTGAGATTGACGCCATGTCGAGGGCTTCTTATGAGAATCCTTCTGGCCCGACTATGGCTTTGGTTTTTGGTTATTCTGCTAACCCTTCTGCTGGCTTTGCTCTTTCGTCTCTCTTTTCTGTCATAGAGGACCAACTTGAGTCGTTGGGGGATGACGAGATGGCAATGCTCGCCAACCGGTTCACGCGGTTCCACAACAACCGCATGAACCGTCGCCGCGGAGGAGGACGCTCAGGATGCTATGAGTGCGGCGACCCCGACCACTTCATCGCCAACTGCCCCAAGAAGAAGCATTCATCTGGGAAGGGCGATCATGGGCACAAGTACGACTCCGGCAAGCCCAAGGAGAAGTACGTCCCGCGAGGCACAAGCGGAGGGGCGGCTCGACAAGGAGTACATCAAGAAGAAGTACTTGGAGAAGGCCCAGGCTGAGCAGCGTGCGTTCTTCGCCACGCTCAGCGACGTCGACGGCTCGGATGACGACTCCGCTTGCTCAAGCGATGATGAGTCCGAGAAGAAGAAGAAGATCGAGGACAAGCTGAATGGCCTCTACTTCTTCGCCGACGACGACGGCTTCTGCACCATGGCGCTTGGTGATGAGGTCGACGGCAAGCTGGAGCACTCCCCTCGGGACGACGACGACGACACCTCCTAGGTAAGACGGTTGGAGGACATTTGGTTGGTGGATTCCGGTTGCTCGAGGCACATGACCGGAAACGCCAAGGGGTTCTCCAGCCTTAGCCCTGTCGCTAGAAAGGAGTACATAACCTTCGGCGACAATAGCAAAGGTAAGGTATTGTCTCGCGGGTCTGTGCGAGTTAATGAGCACATTGTGTTGCGCGATTTTGGTCTCTTGTTTCTAACTTGATTTGGCATTTTAACCTTCTTTCTATTTCGCAACTTTTTGACGACGACTATGAGATTCGTTTTAACCGAATCTCAGTCGTATTTTGGATCCTCAGGGCAATCTTGCGTGTTTGATTTCACCCTTGGAAAAGTCTTTCGTGCGAATTTCTCGGAGTCTTTTGGCACTTCTCGTTGTCTTGTGGCTGGACCTTCATCCTCCGATCTTTGGAAGTGGCATAGGAGACTTGGACATTTGAGCTTCGACTTGCTTGCAAGGCTTAGTTCACTTGGCCTAATCCGAGGATTGCCCAAGTTGCATATGGAGAAGGATCTTGTTTGCCACTCTTGTAGACACGGGAAGATGGTTGCTGCTCCCCACCATCCAATAACTCAGGTCATGACCAAGCGCCCTGGAGAGCTTTTGCACATGGACCTTGTTGGTCCGGCTCGGGTGAGCTCGGTTGGGGGGAAGTGGTATGTGCTTGTTGTTGTTGATGACTTTTCAAGATATTCGTGGGTCTTCTTTTTAGCTGAGAAGACCGAGACTTTCTCCTTTGTTCGCAATCTGATTTTGCGTCTTCAGAACGAGTTCCCTTTGAACTCGATGCGAGCAATTAGGAGTGATAATGGTTCCGAATTCAAAAATTCAGATTTTGAGAAGTTTTGTAACTCTTTGGGTTTGGAGCACCAGTTTTCTTCCCTTACACACCGACTCAAAATGGTGTTGTAGAGAGGAAGAATCGGACCCTTGTTGAGATGGCCAGGACGATGCTCGATGAGCATAGGACTCCTAGGCGTTATTGGGCCGAAGCTATGAATACTGCGCGCTATATTTCCAATCGTATTTTTCTGAGAGCTTTCTTGAAAAAGACTTCTTATGAGTTGCGTTTTGGAAAACAGCCCAAGGTAAGTTATTTTAGAGTCTTCGGATGCCATTGTTTTATATTGAAGAAAGGCAACCTGGACAAGTTTGAGTCTCGTTCTTCAGACGGTGTGTTTTTGGGTTATGGCACTCACACTCGAGCTTATCGTGTACTTAACCTTGACACTAACCGAGTCATGGAGACATTCGATGTCACCTTCGACGAGACCATGGTTTGTCCTTCTTCTCGTTTTGAGCGTGCAGGAGATCATGAGGTTGGTGAGCCTCTTTTTGATGACGAGGACGAGGGTGCTGAGGGTATGGATGATCCAGCACCCCCTCCACCTGCCGTGCCGCAAAGAGCGGCTTCTACGACGACTCACGGCCCCGACACCTCTTCCTCCTGGGGGCCGTGGGATCCGCCACCCCGAGCGGTACCATTTGTACCCGGGGAGGCACCAGCTGCTGTTGAGGGGGAGGCTACTTCAGCCCGGGAGGCGCCACGACACATTCAGCGTCAGCACTCGCCTCAGCAGATGATCGGCAGCATCGACGAACGGGTTACTCGGTCCAGGTCATAGCACATCTCTCACTTCGCTCATTCTGCTTTTGTTGCTAATTTTGAGCCCCGAGATGTTGGACACGCTTTGACGGATCCGGATTGGGTCAATGCCATGCATGAGGAGTTAGAAAACTTTGAGAGAAATTGGGTTTGGGTTCTCGTTCCTCCTCCTCATAACTGTAATCCTATTGGGACAAAATGGGTTTTCAAAAATAAACAAGGAGAGGACGGCCACATTGTGAGGAACAAGCGCGTCTTGTGGCCAAGGGTTATAGTCAGAAGGAGGGGATAGACTTTGAGGATACTTTTGCTCCTGTAGCTCATTTGGAGGCTATTAGGATACTCTTGGCTTTTGCTGCATCCAAAGGTTTTAAACTTTTTCAAATGGATGTCAAGAGTGCCTTCTTAAACGGCTACATAGAAGAAAGTGTATGTTGAGCACCCCCCGGTTTTGAAAATCCCAAGTTTCCAAACCAAGTTTTTAAACTTCACAAAGCTTTATATGGTTTGAAACAAGCCCTAGAGCCTGGTATGATAGATTCAAAAATTTTTGCTTGCTAAGGGTTTTAAAATGGGATGTGTAGATAAAACGCTCTTTCTCCTCAGGCAAGGCAAAGACACTCTCTTGGTCCAGATTTACGTGGATGATATCATTTTTGGTGGTTCTTCTCACGCTTTGGTTGCCAAGTTTGCAGATATTATGAGCAGGGAGTTCGAGATGAGCATGATGGGCGAGCTGACATTCTTTCTCGGGTTGCAAATTAAGCAATCCCGAGAGGGGACGTTTGTGCACCAGGGCAAGTACACCAAGGACTTGCTGAAGCGGTTTGATATGGGTGAGGCCAAGCCTCTTCCAACACCCATGTCGACGACGACTGCCCTGGATGCAGATGTGGATGGAGAAGCAGTGGACCAGAAGGAGTACCGAAGCATGATCGGGTCGCTCCTCTACCTAACGGCGACACGCCCGGACATCCAGTTCGCGGTGTGTCTGTGTGCGCGCTTTCAGGCGTCGCCGCGCACCTCTCAACGTCAGGCGGTGAAGCGGATTTTCAGGTACCTTCGTTTCTCACCTGAGTTCGGGATTTGGTATTCTGCTTCCTCCACCCTCTCCCTTTGCGGTTATTCGGATGCCGATTTTGCTGGTTGCCGTATTGAGCGCAAGTCCACTTCTGGGACTTGCCAGTTTATTGGTTCTTCTCTTGTTTCGTGGTCTTCTCGCAAGCAGTCTAGTGTCGCTCAGTCCACTACAGAGGCTGAATATGTTGCTGCGGCTAGCTGTTGTTCCCAGTTGCTTTGGATGATGGCCACTTTGCGTGATTTTGGTCTGAGCTTTACTCGTGTTCCTTTGCTTTGTGACAGCACGAGTGTCATTAGTGTTGCTAAGAACCCCGTGCTTCACTCGAAGACCAAACACATTGATGTGCGCTTTCATTTTCTGCGAGACCACCAGGCGAAGGGTGATATCGACCTTCGCCATGTCGATACTCATCATCAACTGGCTGATATTTTCACCAAGCATTTAGACGAATCAACCTTTAATCGGTTGAGGGTGAGCTTGGTGTGTGTTTCCCCTTTTAGATGGGGAAACATTTTGGATCTTGTATAGTAGACTGACTTTCTTTTGTGTCTTTCTTTTCTCTTGCATTTTAGCATACGCATTTACATTCTAAGCTTCATGTCTATAATCACTAGAATTTAACTATGCTCTATGTAGTATGCTCTGATGCTTATGTTGATGCTTGTAGCTTATGCTCTTTCTGATCACTAGTACATGGTGTGAGCTGAGCTATTTTTGAAATGGTGAATTTTCTTAATAACTTAAAATCTGAAAATGTTCACCATTGAGATATGCAACTAGCATGTGTAGGATGTGTTGAGTCCATTCATGCTTTCATATATGCTAGGTTGCTATGTCTCTAGTTCTGAGTCATTCACTTGCTTGGTCTGTTCATATCTTGCTTAAAATTTGAACCAAGTCTTAGTGAATTGAAAAGATCGAGATGGGACTGCTTGTCAACACATCACGGTATCGAGACAGTTTCTCATTGCACTTTGAGTTAAACTTGAGCCGTGTAGTGTATGACCGAAACCGCAGCTTTAAGCTTCTGATTGCTTCGGCATAGGCTTCGCTCGGTTGAAAAGTTAGGCAAAGACAAGCTTTCAACCTCTCGCAATCACATGCAAATGATTCAACTTGTGTACTTCCTATGCATGATGATTGAACTTTGCTAGGGGTAGTTCACCTTGTATACATGTTCAACACTCGTTTGGATTCCTGTCTATACATGTGTAGTGCTATTTTGATGGTGACTCCCTTTTTGGCTAAAAAACTGCTCATATGTTCATATTTCGTATGTGTGATCAGTTTGAGCCTTTGCTATTTAAGTGCCTAGTTGAGTCATTGGAGTTCTACTGTTTAGAGCATCTTTGCACTCTTGTGAATATGTGCCTGAAGCTACTAACTTGCATTTCTGACTTCATATGCATGTTGGAAGGGGGAGTTTCTTGCCTTGATGCCTTTCTTGATAAGTGCATTTTCAACTAAGGGGGAGAGTTTTTGCAAATCATATACTCCTGCATGTTCAACTAGAGGGAGTTTTCCTAGTTGCTTGCACTTGTCGAGGGGGAGTTTGCTAGTTGTGTTGAGCCTTTGCCTCTATCTTGAGGGACTAGCAAACATTTTCAGGGTTTTTAGTTTGGAGTCATTCCAATTGGTTCGGAGCATGTTTGGCCGAAAGGCATTGGTTTTAAGCTTTCTGTGCTAGTTGTGTTGAGCCTCTGTGCCTCTATCTTGAGGGACTAGCATTTTGCTTCAATTTTCATTCGGCTGCAATTGGTTTTGAGCTCTTTTCTCTGGAGTTCCCAATTGGTATCTGCTAGCAGTGTTGAGCCTGTTCTACCTCTTCTTGAGGGCTAGCTTTGCTTTGCTTGGTTGCGTCGAGCCGTTGCCCATGTCTTTGGGGACCAAGTTCTTTTGCTCTTTCCACTTGACCTTCTTCAGCTTTGCTAGCTTTTGGGTCATTTGGTCGAGTTCTCTCTTCTTCTTCCTTCTTCTTCTTCTTTCTATTATGATTTGTGTGAGTAGTTGACAATGCACTCATTAAGGGGGAGATTGCGGATACATGGGTGTATGCTGAGTCTCTGAGTGATGAGTGATTGTCAACGGGTTTGATCGCAGGGTCTTTGGCTTGTGTTGTGCAGGTGTCGAGCACGGAGACAGTGATCGAGGGCAAGGTGAAGGTCAAGTTGAGACGGGTCGTGCCGACGGACCGGTGCGGTGAAGGATGGGCGTGCCGTGCGGCGGACGTGCCATGCCGATGAACCGAGCGGTGAAGGGCGGATGTGAGGCTTGGACTGAGGGACCAGAGTGCCTGAGGATCAGTTGTGGTGGCTGGCAGCCTGGGACAGCGACAAGTGAAGACTTGCGGGGTACGGTGTTGCTCGGGTCGAGGACCTGGGGACACGTGTCGGTGGACAGGGTGCACGGGCGGTGCATCCCCCCTACAGCTTTGGTTTGGTGGTAGAGCCAGGGGAAAACCATCAGATGGACGGTTTCCAGGTTTGGGCCTCAAAACCTTGGTGCTGAGGGTTTCCGAGTTTGGCCACAAAACTCAGGCAGAGGACGGTTTCCAGGTTTGGGCCTCAAAACCTGGGCGCTGAGGGTTTGCTGAGTTTGGCCTCAAAACTCAGATGCTGGTGGCTGGTTCCCGGTTTGGGCCTCAAAACCGGGGGTTGGCTGGAAAAGGCTGGTTTCCCGGTTTGGGCCACAAAACCGGGGTGCAGAGCGAGGGCGGCACGTGGCGGCAATCGGAAGGTTGCGTGGAGGCAACGCGGACGAGTTGTGCGGGCGTGGCCGTCGGATACACCTACCACCGAGTTGGTCCAGAATAACCCTAGGGTTAGCTGGTTCGCTCTGTAATTAGATTAGAGAGGGGTAGAGTAGGAATTGTACTTAGACTAGAATGAGGATAAGTAGTCGGGGAGACACCCTCCTCCCTTCATCTCAGTCATTTGCTCTTTCGCACTTAGGGTTTCCTGCTCTCCCATTCCCTGCTGTAGCTAGCTGAGATCCGCAGAGAAACTTGCCTCTGTGTACTGTTGATTTGAGGAAGTGAGGCCGTTTCCTCACCTTTGCAGTGCAGATCGATGTGTCGATTCGCGTTTTGATTCGAGTTCGTTGTGTTCTTCGCGTTCTTTGTTTTCTCCGCGATTTTCCCGTCACTCGATCTCCCTCTCCCGTGCGTCTTTGCGAAATCCGTTTGAATCAACTTGTTCGTATTTGAAAGGAGATCATTTCCACCGAAGGAATTCATCTATCTCCCTACAAGCAAGTAGATCGGGTTGATTTCGTTTTCGTGGCGCTTTTTCGGTTCATCCACCTTCCCTTTTGATTTCCCGGTGATTGACTCGATTTGAGCGGATGATTTCTTGGGGATAGTCTCCTAACTATCCCGTGATCATGTTCTCCAAGTTTGGGAACTTGGGATTTTGATTTGGATCGGATTTGAGAGGTTTTGGGAGAAGGGCGACTGAAATCGCCCTCTCTGTTCATCCGCGGACAGTCCGCCGTTGGACCCGCGGACAGTCCGCGCGTCGGGATCGAGCCAGGTCAGTGGCTGCGGGTCTCGGTCACGTTACTGTTCCTTGACTGGTGGACAGTCCACCGAAGGAACTCGCGGACAGTCCGGGAGTCATCCAAGGACTGTTCAGCATCTTCGCTGTTTTAGCATTTGACCGGCGGACAATCCGCCGTTGGGTCTCGCGGACAGTCCGGGAACGTCCAGTGGACTTGCAGCAGCACTGTGTTTTTGCTCGTTTGGCAGGCGGACAGTCCGCGACCTGAGCCCGGACAGTCCGCCACTGGGCAGACAGTCCGCGACCGTAATGCCGGACAGTCCGGGACTTGCCTGAGTGCTCTGGTTTAGTGCATTTGCTCTCCCGGCTTCTACGCTTGGTTTCCGGACTTCTCGTTTGGCCCTAGAGTTGACCAAGGAACCTCTCTAGGTATCTTTGCTACTCATTAGCATCGGTATTTGGGGACTTCTCGACGTAGCCATCTATCTACGTTCGGGACATGGTTTTTGGGGTTGTGTTCGAGCCGGAACTTTTGGAGTTTGGTTTGCTTCTTCTTGGTGGTGCTCCGCTGTGATCTTAGGGATCATCCACCCTCTTCCAAGGGTCGTGAGCATCACAGTTTAGGTCGCCGTTTCTCGGGGTTGATTTTGGGACATTTGGCCAAAGTTTCTAAGAAGAATTTTGAGCTCCCATTCACCCCCCCTCTGGTCGCCCTACTAGTGCTTTCTCGGTCCTTCAAGACGCAAAATCAAATTGCGAGCAAAAGAGAAAGTCTCAGTTTTCTCAGCTAATAAGAAAACCCATGAATATCTCGAAAATTCGTCAACAACAACAAGAACAAACCAATTCCCCCCAACCGAGCTCACCCGAGCCGGACCAACAAGGTCCATGCGCAAAAGCTCTCCAGGGCGCTTGGTCATGACCTGAGTTACTGGATGGTGGGGAGCGGCAATGTAACACCCCTGGTGTTAAGCAACCTTAAATGCATAACTTGACATCTCATGACCATAAGCATCAACATCATCCCATGTTGCATTTTGTTTGTTAAGTGTCATTTAATGTCTTGGCTTGCAATATTATGCTTGGTGTGATGCTTGTTTGACTTGCTTTTGGAGTGTGTGAGTCTCCTTAGTAGTTCAACCTTGTTGAGGAGTCCAAATGAAGCTAGGTTTGTGTTGGTCCTTTTGGCTATCCAAGTCATTAACCCTAGACGCCTTAATGGAGCCCTAGGACCCCTTTTGTTTGACTAACTAAGACCTCCTTGATAGAAGCTTTGCATGGCTGTGGGCCCTTAACCAAAAATGTGTAAATTTAGAGTAGAACAAAAGTGTTTAAGGTCCAACTCATGAAAATGAGTTTAACAAGGTGTTTTAGGACCCACAAGGCAGAAATGGGGGAGATTAGACTTGGAAAATTCTTCTAAGTCCTAACTGGCAAAACAGTTTCGCCTGGCGATCTTTGGAGCTTTTTCGAGAGCAATCCAGGCCGAACCAAGCTTGATCTTGTAACCAAAGTTGTACGGCATGTAGCTCTACTCAATGGAACAAGTGGTTT
The DNA here is from genome assembly GCA_009763385.1 of Coix lacryma-jobi var. lacryma-jobi. Taxonomy (NCBI): domain Eukaryota; kingdom Viridiplantae; phylum Streptophyta; class Magnoliopsida; order Poales; family Poaceae; genus Coix; species Coix lacryma-jobi. The sequence goes on from CM019826.1 coordinate 72,782,410, forward strand.
AGCGTTTCATCAAGTGGATTAGGAGTTAATCGCATCCAAAGTTCGGCCGTCAGTCGGCCATTAGCGACTGAATCAACCGATTCAGTTTGAATCGGCGCCGGTCGTGGCCGACCGCGCCCAGAGCCCATTCGCCGCGTGGCGTGAGCTGGCCGGGGAGGCGACGCCCGCACGGGCGTGGCGAGCATAAGCTGCCGCTCGCCCCGCTGCCCGAGCCGCGGCGCTCCTCCCTCCATTCTGTCCCCTCACTCGCTCTCGCTCTCCTTCGCCGGCGTCTGAGCGGAAAAGGGGAAAACAGCGAGCGCCGCCGCCGTTCACCGCCGTCCCGCCACCACACCGTCAATCCAACCACCCAGCCAACCTTGCCTTCACCTCCCGCATCGCCTGCTCTAGCCAGCGCTCGCCAAAGCCGCCTGGGTAGGTCACGAAGTGAGTTCCCGCCATGGCCGCCATGACCGCCGAGCTTGGTCCGCCGTGGTCGGCCCTCCCTCCGTGCAAATCTCTCCGCTCTAACTCGTGTTTAGGGGTCAGTGAGGCTCGAGGATGAGTTAGGGAGCGATGGTTTAGTCGATTGGGTTTGGGTGCCCGCGGTTCACCGTCGTCCGCCGTGTCCGCCATGGCCGACAGGCTCGGTCCGCCGTGGCCAACTCTTCTTTCGAGCTCGTCCGTTCGCCCTAGCTGGTGTTCGCGAGTCGCCTTGGCCCGTCGGAGGCAATGGTGGAGTTGGTTTGGCCGTTTAGGGCTAGGTCGTGGTCGTAAGTCGCCGTCCACCGTCGGCTCTGCTCACCAAGGACGACAAGCCGCGGTCTCGGCCATTTCTCATGGCAACCCTAGCTTCCTTGCTTCGATTAGGGTTCGCTATGGTTTGGGGAGTGTGAGATGGCCGTTGGTTCGCTTCGGGAAGGCCGGAGTCGGCTGGCGTAGCCAGGGCCGCGCCGCCGTGCCGCCATCGTCGACGGCGAGCTTAATCCATGCGTGCACCGGCTAGATAGTGGTACGCCGGGTGGGAAGAAGAGAGGAGCAGATGTGGTTGTCCATTTCACCGGAGAGGTCGCCGCCGGCGAGCCTCGCCGCGGTCAACCTCTCCCCTGCTCTGGAGGGATGACCGGTGGGGTCATGTTGACCCAGGGCCCCGCGGGTCAGTGGCTTGGGTCCCGGTTGTCAGTGGCCCGGGTGCAAGTAGATGGTACGCGTAGCAGTTTAGGTTAAGGAGTTTTCAGGGTTTGTTTAAATAGTTTTCAGAATGTTTGATTAGTTTGTTTAATTCATATCCTGAGTTCTGTAAATGCTAAAAAGGTGAAACAAGTTTTGTTAAGTTTGTTGTGATGAGTTTTATGCATGAAAAATATGATATGTCCAGTTTGTGATGAAGTTATGTGTAGCTACATTTAATTCTTGTTTTGGCTGAAATCTTGTTAAATGCATAGTAATCTGTATATGGCTCACAAAAATGTGAATTTTTTTTGTTAGGTTTGTATTGATGAATAGCTTCTCGAAAAATGTAATATGATGTTGTTCTATGGAATATTTTAGCGGTAGCAATTAAAATGAATAAACGCTATTTTCTAGTTTATTTTGTAGTAATTAAAATATGAGGAGTTTGAACCTGAGAATTTCTGTACACTGCTCTTGTGCTAAGAAGTTCAGTAGGAAAATGAGAAATCTATTGTTTGACACTTTTTGCTAGGGTGTGTAGATCAAAGCACCTTTTAATGATAGAATTTGTCTTTTTCATAGAGAATGGAGTTTGAGTCCAAATGGGGTAAAATTTGGACAGGGGACTAGATTAGGTGTTGTTAACTTCCAGTAATTTTTGTAGATTCTTTTGAAGCTGTCTAGGTTGGGTTGCTATTCTAAGCTTGATTAATTGGATTTATTTGAGCAAGCAATAAAAGGGCAATAAATTAATTAAGTGAAGTGCTTGCTGTGGTAACTGTGAGTCCTAACCAACTAATTAGGTAGCTTAATTGTTGGTTGGATGTTTCGATCTTTTGTAATCACTAGTTCGATGTGACTACCTTGTTAAAGAGAATGCAGTAGATGACATGTGCTTATCTCCTGTGTGATCTTGTTCTATGTTGCATCCCCATGCATTCCATGTGCATTCATATTACTTATGTGTGTTATGCATCATCCAGGATCGGTAGTGGAGACCCAGAACCCGCCACCGGAGGAGCTGTGCCCGGAGGAGACTCAGGACCAGAGGACCGAAGAAGAAGGCGTCAAGGACCTGCCTGAGTGCCTCGACCACCGTCCCTCCGACTTTGAACGAGGCAAGCCCCGGAGCATCCCACTCCTACGGTTTGCAAATGCATTTACGAAATTAATCTGATTTGTTTGTTGCATTAGGTTATAGGAGTTGAGTGATACCGCTGATGCATTACTACTTATCCTTGTCCACCTGCAATTATATCTTGTTATCCCTGTTAAGTCTAGGCTCGTTTCTGCTTAGCCTGCTTAGACCGGTAAAAGTCGGGTGATTTCCTGTCTCCCGCATATAGGTGGATACTGATCATGACTAGCCTCGTGTATCATGGAGATAACCATGTGATAATTAATTTGAGACCGGCGGATGTAGGAGCAGCAGGACATGGGTTCTGTGTGCTAGTATTCTCCCGTCTGCGTCGATTAGGACCGACGAAGGCACACCTCAGTCATTTTGAACGCGTCAATCACTTAACGGAGTAGGTCGGAGTACCTCCCGTGAAGCCGAGTAGGGCTATTCGAGCCGGTGATGGAGATGTTGACGCCTAACACCCAGGGCCTTATATGTACCGTGGGCAACTATTCTGAGCAACCTGGCATGGTCCGTGGACAGGCGGGGCCTGACTGACCTGGCATGACCGTGGGCAGTTATAGCTTGAGCGACCTGGCATTGAGATAACCCCCGGTGTAGAAGGTCCCATGACCGTCCCGCGCGTTGTGTTCTCGAATTTCCTGAAGTGGTCGCCGACGGCTGCTTGGCAAGGTGTGATTGGGCGAATGTGCGACATTTTTATCCCCAGCTGGTAGGAATCGATTATAATCACCATCGCTCCTGGTTAGTGAGTAACTTGACTGGGCATGTGTTACCGTAGTAACTTATGGAACTAAAGATGGTTATGATGTTGAATCTGAAAGGCTATTGATGAAATAGTCACTCTTGCTTGAATAAGTAGTCAAGTGTTTGCTCTAGATCAGGTGCAAATCTAGTTAATCAGGCTAATTACATAAAATTGACTGCTAATACTCTAATGATGATTATTAATAATGAAAATGCTTTTATGCAAAAGGTAAGTACAGCCAACCCCAGATACAACCTTGCATACTCCTTGGTGTCGTTTATTTCTGGTTTATGACGGGTAAGTCTAGCTGAGTACCTTCTCGTACTCAAAGTTCTATTTCCCTTGTTGTTGCAGATGGGCAATGCTTCTTCGGCTATTGCGAGAACTGTCTGTACCCCGTCAAGGGTGGTGACTAGACCATGGGCATGGTCAACTCTTATCCATCCCTGATGCTTTTGTGGACTGATCAGGCATTGGCACTGTATTGTGAACTGAGAACTTATGTTTAAAACTATGATGCTTCCGCTTTCGAAATGCGAACTATGGTTTGTAATAACTGTTGAACTCCGATGTATTTGAATTATGTGTGAACTGAATGTACCTCGTGGACATGTACGCTAATCTATTACGATCTTGGCTAAAGTTGAATGATTTGAAATCCTTCAGGGTTTCTGGACTACCGGGTTTGTACGAGCTTAAGTATCTGAAATCACTGTGAAAGCAGGGATTCGATGCTTAATCTGGTATAAATTGGTCGGTTCTGTCACAGCTGGCATCGGAGCATGGTTGGCATTACGGTTCATGAGTGTATTTGAAAATCGTATTTTCAAATAAAAAACTTTCTTTGCAATTATAAGCTATAATAGGGTTTGAAAAATCTTATAAATGAAGTTTAAGGTGTGCCAATGATCAAGTCCTTATGCCCAGTTGGTTTCTAGGTGGCTATTTAAGTACTAACTTGGGGTTGTGCATCATATTTAAATTCTGTGTTTTCTGTCGTCCATACGGCAAGGGTGAAATGGTTTGGGTGCTATTCTTCGGAATAGTAATGTATGGATCAATTGCCTCTACGCCAAGGTAACAAGTGAGTTGTGAGGGCATGATTGGACAACCGCCAATATAGGGGAGTGCTTGAATGCTACCGACATGTATACCTGTTACACACAAGTATATGTGAAAGTATTGATTGTGGAGTAATACTATTCTGATGGGTGCATATACTGCTTACGTGTATACTGGGTGTGCACCTGAGTTAGTATTAGATTTGATTTCAGCAATGCATGATATTCATACTGTGGGCAGGGCTGAAGTGATTTTGTGCAGGTATGCTAACTTGCGATCGTGTAGTACGCTAGTTAACGCTATGAGAGAACGTTGTATGCCACCGTCTAGCCGTTAGATTGATAGACAGTGAGGACGTATGTTACGCGCATGCATCATGATCATACAATCTTTCATTAATCTTACTTCCTTCCTTATGTTATCCGTCCCATTTCTTTAAAATAAAAGTTGTCCTCAACTAATTAAAAACTATGTGGATGAACTTCTTTCAGATGGCCCACACCAAGCGTACCACCCGTAAGTCGACTGGAGGCAAGATGCCTAACTATATGCTGGGACCCTGGACTGCTGAGGGGTCGGAGGACTTTCTGGAGGAGTTCGGCATGCCTACCATTTTATGGAGGGTGCTGCACTTGGTTGGATACCAGGAGGGCCAGGAGCCGCAATAAGATTGGCATCGAGTTCAGCTTTCCGAGGATCGCTACGTATACACAGGTGAGGTGGACGTGCCCAGCCGTGATCCGCAGGATCATGTATGGTGCCGCCGGGTCTTCGCACTAAAAGGTAGGACCCCGTGGGACGGAGCTAACAGGGTTGCCTATACTGTTCTTCAGGACATTATGGAGGATCACCCGGAGGTGGTCGCGCAAGCCACTGCTAGCATCTTTCCTACGGCGGACCCTTACCAGTCGGTGTGGCGATAGCCAGGTGCCACTGTGCTTGAGGCCAGTTCTATGGAGCGAGAGCACTGCGCAGGACCAGCTGGGAGTGCCATGGCTGCACTCATGGCTACCTATGGGTGCTTGTCACGTAGCTACGACCACCTGGACCATGTTCTTAGTGAGGAGATGGTTGCACAACATCGTAGGCAGGAGGAGCATGCCACAGAGATAGACCTCCTCACCACATAGCTAGCTCACCTGATGATGGAGAGGGACAAGGCACTTCAGAGAGAGCAGGAGACCGCTCATCAGCTCAGTGTTCAGCACGAGGTGGCTACCTTCTTAGCCTTGATCATGAGGGAGACCGAGGAGTCGCTTCGCGGTGTGTGTATTGAGGGCATACGTGCTTCAGAGGAGAACAGGCTGTTGAGGCTACGAGTGGGCGACCTAGAGCTGCAACTTCACCACCTGCAGGACTACAATGACCGTTTGCACGAGGAGATCCACCGCAGGGAGAATGAGAGGAACCCCATCCATCCACAGGAGGACCCGGATCCGAGTAGCTCTTCTAGCAGTTCTTCAGATATGTCTAGTGAG